>FIZR01011300.1:0-21176 GCA_900060175.1 Ferrisia virgata
CCTCCTCTAATGTAACCCATCTCTAGGCATACCACCTTTTCCACCGCTCCTTTCGACCGTGCCTCTAGGCTAAGCTCCTGTACATAGCACGTTAAAAGAAATAAATAAAGAAAAAAAAATTTCTTTTTTATAAATTTTCAAAGAGAGCGGTAGCTACCCAACTTTAAAATGGCAAGTAAAACCAGTACAAAGGCTAAAATCGACCTCTATCAATTTATTCGCTAATTTAATACAAATAATCAAATACGTCGAACGAGACATAAAAACCACAAATTCGACAACAAATCGAACCATAGAGCGAACAAAAAAAAATCAAATAAAATCTCTATTTATCGATATGTATTATCGACAATCGTCGTCGTATGCCAAAAGGTCAACACGCTCATTACACGATGTACCACGTTGAGAAAACACGACATTCGATATAGAGGGGAGCTTAGGCCAGCATGCGCTGGCTGGCCCCCAACGTACGAGGGGATGATCATACAAGTATGAAAAACACGCGCGTTCCATTGGCCAAGGCACGACGACAACGAACGACGATTGCGGCCGAATAAATACCGCTCGTCGAGCCGTTTTTCGTGTACGATAAACGACAGTCTGGCTTTCTCCCAGGAATACGACTGAACGATTCTGCGAATACGGAATATTATTTTGACATGATATTATAAATGTGTTGCTAGGGTAGATTTTGCCCGGTCGGTATGATTTACATTGAGATACGCGGGCTGCGTGGTGTTTTATTAGGTGATCATTCCGTTGTTAGTTGGCTGAATGACTGTAAACTATCAGATTTTCCGGCCTCGGGTAAATCCAACCCTGAAACGTTGTTGGTGGAAGTTTTCGCTACATAAAATCCATCAATTCCGCCTTATTAACTGCCAGCAATGCTGTCTTCCCAATTGCGCGCTGATAGATGAATGTTGCTCGTCGGCTTTTGTTGGCCGCGCGCCAATTATTTCGGATATAACCCGCCGCAAAATGCCTTAATCCGTATCATTCAAATTTATATTCGAGTGTTTTTGATATTATAGCGTTCAATTATATCATTTACCAGGCTCATTATCGTCGCGTAACACCGAATACAGCACACACACACACACACCTATACACACAAAACTTATACTACAGAAACAGCATGCTCGTCGCCAATGGCTCACAAATGACGATGATGATGATGATGATGATGACAACGATGACGGTGACGATGACGATGACGATGACGATGACGACCGAGTCAGCGAACGACATACGTAACGTGTGGACACGAACAAGCCTAACGGTGTTTCGGTGTTTGGCAACAAAAAATTCAAATTGGTGTAATTTATACGCGTGTAGGATAGTACCACGTACATGTAGAGTTGGTCTTTATTTATTCGAACGCCTATGCTATGTATACACATCGAAAGGCTCGAGGCGCCAAAATTTTGAGCCGCAATATAAGAGAAGGCAAAATAGGTACAGGGCACAACACTACATAGGACAACGTTCAATAAAATGCCAAATACGTTGGGTTTTTGTAGCATGTAATATGAAATAGAATAGAAGCGAGGGGAAGAGCAGGCGAGTTGAGCCCGTCATGTACTCGTATAAATAGTATTCAACTTATACACATACACGCAGACAAAATGTACGATGTGTGACGTTGAGAAAACAATATAACGTCGAGTGAAACTTGTAATGAACGTCGCACCTACTTTACCCTGCGTAATTAACGACCTTAATTTATCTACAAACATATGGAGATGATCTTACTTTTAGAGGTGTTTCAATGAAAACGTACGAGTTGCCATTTATTCGCTGTTAAGTGACGTCTTCAAATGACGAACACTTTAGGCTATTACAACGTAACGAATTGCGGATGGTCGTACACATTACATAGTATAACTTACGGTAGAATTATCTTTGCTCGAATGTTTCCTCAGTGTACGAGGGATTACTAAGTGATGTTGTCGAGTTCGCAAATGATTGCCATACACGAAAAACAAAAAAACCAACTCGTTATCGCGATTTTTTCACCACCATTTTAGAGCTGAAAATAACGTGGAATTCGTCGAATAGCTAGATATACTATATATATATATATATACGTTTATATAGGTATCGATTACCGACAAACAGTTTATTCAACTTATTCTGCTAAGTACTTATTTGTTTTTGTTTTCACTTTCTCAAACAGTAAAAGAATAAAAAAAAAAACCCCATCCGAGTCCTATTTGATTTCTAACGAGAAGAAAAAAAAAATAAACGTAATTTCTATTGTGTGTGGGTTTTTTTCCCTACAATTTCAACACTACAACACGGTAATTAGGTTTATTGAATATCGCAGCATAAGAAATTTCAAGTATTGGTGGGTAAAAAAGGGCTCGCGGTATGATTATAAGAGTATTTATATTCACTCGAACTGTTTTTACTTTCCGGTTTCAAGTTTTGGATGAAATTTTAATTTCCTCTTCTCATCGTGGCCTTTATTCGTAGACTATTTTCATTTGGGCCTTTTTTGGCCTATGCTGCAGCCTTTCTTATTCGTTTCGCGTAGCGGTAATTTGTTCGTGAATTGTAACCGAGTTGAATTTTTTCATCCGTTTTGTTCTCTCGTTCCGCATGGAAAATTTTCTAATCGACGAGTTTCACTTACGCGGGTAACGAAGACCTTGAAATTTTCATTTTTAATCCGACACACCCCGTGCTCTTTCTCACAGCGCAGTGTAAAGTTTAAAAGGTTAACCGTAGGTATCTAGTATTTGCGTACTTTGGGCAATTTTTGAACAGTTTTTTCCATTAATTAGAAACAAAGGTCTTTTTAAAAAAAAAAAAAAAGTCACCAGCTATGGTTCGAATATCATTTTACCACAGTGGCGAAAAAAAAATGACGATTTGTCTATCACTTTTACAATATTGCTCGGAATTCAAATGAAAATTCTCGTTTTAATCTAGGTTTACCATTGCTTGGAGATGCTGAGAGGCAAACAAGTAGTAATCAATGGGCCTATTTGACCATTTAAGATGCATCCTTTCATACATTTTCGAGCGATATCACATTTTAAAATTTTATACAAACGTATACTTTGTAGGATTAAATTCATCGAGTGAACGAGAAATATGAAACACATTTTTTTTTTTTCAAGATGATTCACTTTTGAAAATTAAAGAAAAAAGGATTAAATTGAAAACTGGAAAATTTATTACATAAATCAGTACGAGAAAAGACAGATGATCTTTGCCTTTCATTTTCTTAAAAATCACTCCAACTTGAGACTAAAAGATGTAACAATTTTTTCGTCAGATTTAATCTGAGCTAGGAAATTACAGACTATTGATCTGCGGTAGATGAAGGGGGGTTGCCGATGAAATCCATTTTGGAGTCCTAAAGGACAACTGACGCCAATTTTGGCCGTGTCACATATTTATTCCTTATGAGGGGAGGGGAATATCAAAAAAATTCGTTTTGGGATCCTAGAAGACGATTACGATAATTTTTAACCGTGTCAGGTATTCATTTTAATTTTTAATTTTTCTATTTCTTTTTCGCCGAGACTAAAAATCATTTGCTCAACAACTCCATACTGACCAAAATCCATCAAATTTGAGGAATAAGTTTCGATTGGCAGACAATTTCATACTCTGGTGTAGGCGAGTCCTCGGACCAAAATTCAATTATGCCCAAGTTTGGGAGAGGGAGCCTGAGGGGCCAAAATTGCAAAAACTGTTCGTTTTTGAGCTGCTCGATATGCAATCTAAAGTTGCATAGCGTAATCAAAAATCTGCATCCTAGGTCAATTAGGTGGAGAGATATAGTAGAGGCCATAGACGCGCCTTTTGGGAGTTTTGACTTTTCAGACCCATTGCATTCTGTTAGAGCTCAGAAATGTGGTTTTTTGGGCGGATTTTATCATGTTTTAAGTTTGATCTTCACAGAACTCCCCCTCCCCCTCAAATTGAGCATGGAAGTTGAAATTCGCTATGTACATTTAGTAGGGGGGCCTAAATGTTTCTTTCGGAGGGTTTCCACTTTCCAACCTGCTAACATCCTTTTTTCAGCACCAGAAATGTAATTTTATGGTCAGTTTTTATTATCCAAATTGGGGTAGGAAATTGAAATTTGGTATGTAAATTTAATAGAGGTAATATTGGATACAAACAAAAAAAATAAATAAATAAAAAAATAAAAACGTATTTTTATTTATTGTGTTATCAGAAATGATGAAATTTCAAATTTTTATTTCAGCATCAAGAAATTTTTTCTTGATTTCTCATGTAAATTTTGAAATTTTACACCAATTTGGGGGAATCAAAAGGCAAGTCAAACTTCAAATCTGGACCAAATCTATTTGACGTCATTTTTCAACTTTTTTTCCAGACACCCTCCCCAAGTTTCAAGAACAATCTCAAATTGAAGCGTCCTAGTACACATTCACAGCGTTTCGTTGAACTAGTATAAGGGTGAAATTTTCTCAAAAAAATTGCAACTCTTAAACAAAAAAATTCATTTACAGATTTTCAACTTTTAATTTTCTACTTTTAAAAATAAGATCTGCGTATTTGGAGCTGCCCAACGTCCCTAGTGTAATTAGCGTAATAGTGAACAATTTGATGAAACACGTTTTTGCGGCGAATCGAGTAGGCAATTCTATTAACTTGCATGCTACTAGTTGAGTGTAGTGATACTCGTGATAGGCAAAAATTCTTCACTTTTGAGTAGATTGAAAAACAATAGAATTGTCAAAAGGCAGTTTTTCAACTTTTCGTTGCTTTTAAACAATTTTCAGTCTAATTTCATCATTTTTCCCACTAATTTCACCACCAACTATTCAAATCATCGGTTTTTCACAACTTCACCAACTTTTCGACACACAGATTAAAAATAAAAAACACTGATTCGATGCGCGCAGTCAAGTTTTACATATTAAGAGATAAAGGCTTCCGTGTTAAAAACTAATGCAAAAAAGATCAGTTTTCCGAAATTTCAAGTTCTAAGTTATTATTCGGATAAGGTGCTCGAAATTCAGCTTTCAAGGCCTGTCAAAATTTCTCAGCTCAAGCACAGATAATCAAGAAGTAAGGTAAACCTTAAATGATGATGTGAAAAATGAGATATTGAGAAGGAATTAACAGTGAAACAATAGATACGGCACGTCGTCATCTACCACTTCCAATAATTGATTTACTATAAAAAGAATGGCTCATTTTCAAATGAAGATTTAGTCAAAAAATCATAGTGCTATTGGTAGAAATAAAATTCAGAAATTTCAAAATTCAAAACGTTTTCAAGCCTTCAGCACAAAAGTAAAGATGCAAGGTAGCAAAGTACCATATATACGAGTCAAGTGACAAAATGTAAACGACCGACGAGAAATCTTTGCCCGGTACACTTTCGAGATACCAAAGACATCGTTGAGGATATAATTGAATATAACAGTTCTGTATTTCGTAACAAAACTTACTTTGAAGCGATCGCAAAAACTTACTCTCGTTAGGGTGCTTCTGGGCAAAATGAATAACTCATGCATATTGAAAAACTATACCAGTTCCCGAACAAAGGTTCAAGATAATTTCCTTTCTGCGACACTAGTATGCCATTGCCATACCACCTCCTCTTCTAAACAAATTCCATACCGCTAAACTTCGAGATACTAATTATCAACGAGGATTTAACACACCGCAGTATTGCTAATTCATTATTATGCTATAAATTTAACGCAGAAAATTGATCATATAACTTAACCCTTTTGAATCTCAAGCAAGCCTAAGATCTTCACCAAAGATTATAGCTCATAGTCAAGGTAATATGATTTATTCAATCATTAAAAAAAAAAAATGCCCTCTAATAATAACGACCTTTCGCTCTTCATACATAACTTTACACCAAAGATATTTCGATTTTCATCAAGCGTGTACTATACATAAATTGAACAAAGTTACGCATCAGTTGATGAAAAAATTATTACCAAAGCAATATTCACGAAAATGTATCACGTTAATGTCATCTTTGAGTTTTATTAATCATTCCTAAAATTATTCCAGTTATATAGACATTTTCTCATTACCGAGTCGAATGAAAATTTACGTCTGCCGAACTTTGACTCGACGAAAATTGCAAATTATTACATGCAAAATGCATATTACTCGACGCAACGTGTTGGGTCAATATTCAATTTATTCACAAAGACTTTTTCGAAGCGAAGTACAGTCTGCTTCAGTTTTTTGTCCGATTTCCTACCTCTCACACTGTCAATGAAAACTAGGCTGTTACAGTTTATCGACCTGTGGCGAATATACGTTTCGGGGTCCTTAAAGACCATTAAGACCATTTTCGCTCATGTCAGGTATTTATTTTCACTTCCCCCCCCCCTCTAATTCGGCTTAATACAGACCAAAATCGCTTAAATTCAGCTAATACGCGTAGACTAGCGACGAATTAGATGTACATCAGAGGGGATGACCCAAGTTCAAATCAAGTCATGTCCAAATTTGGAATTGAAAAAATCTAATGCAATTTAAAAAATACAAGTCGTATCACGAGGCTCACTCAATACCAACCCCAGCTCTCGAAGTAGTGTTGCAACTTGTAACATTTTTTTGGGAGCCTCTTCAACCCCACTTTTTATTTTTAAACACCGAATGAAAAGAAAACTGCTTCTTAGGAACTTCACTGAGAAGGGGCAAAGGAGGTATCATACGTTTCAAATTTATTTTTCAAAAACATTTCTAGGAAATCCAAAGTCCAAAAGTTCCCTCCCTTGCATATGACTTTACTCTCATGTAAGTTAAGTACCAACTAGTTTTGATACAAAACTCCTTTCAATATTTAAATACTTTCATCTGTATTTCAACATAAACAAAAATGTACGATTCATTTCCATAGTTGGAAGGAAGGGTTACAGGATTTAAATTTCCTTTGATGTGTTGGAAAATGTAATTGTATAGGTACACTCCGAGCGAAGCGATGGTGAAAATTTTAAAAAATGTTCGGTATAGCAAGTCGCAAAATGATTGTAAACATCAGAAAATGTCGGAATAAAAATTTCAAAACTTTGCACCCCTAAAAATCGGTCACTGTGGGCGCAAATCCAGTAAAGTTCCATTGTAAAACCTTCACTGATTCCAACATTCCATTAATTTTTTTTCCAACTTCTACCAACAGTCACCCAATTTTGTGAACTGCGGAACGCTTGAGGCGGTGATACACCCCCCCCCCTCTGTTTGGTAGGTCTCTGCATTTCGATTTTGTTGAATATTTTGGTAAACCTAAATACATATCTTCATCCCGAGTGAAGCGAGGATGAAAATTTTACAAAATATTAGGCATAAAGCGTCGAAAAATGACCGTTAACATTGGAAAATGAAATCGACCATCGTGAGCACAAATGCACAAATCCGAAGAGACTCCTCAGTAAAACTGTCACCGATTCCAACATTCCATTACTTCTCAGTTTTTCCAACTTCTACCAACTGCACTCAATTTTTCCAACTCCCGAACGCTTGAAAGGGAGGGGGTTCAGGACACCCCTCTCCCCGGAAAGCCTTTGCCCCAATTATTTCAAAATGTCGCCCTCGCTTTGCTCGAACAATATTAGTAGGTCTCAGTCGCTTACAACCATATTGCACCTAAAAGAGCGCGCTATCTATCACGAACCTATGCCTGGGAAGCAGCTCTTACCACAGAGTCCATTTGCGCTTTGATGATATCAGATCACCTGGTCGGAGATCTTCCGATCCTGTTTTTAGCAGAAGCTGTACCAAAGAGAATGTCTTTTTTGAGATTTCCCACTTCTCTTCAGGTCACATGTGCACAATACCCTAGAATGCATCTCTCGTATAAAACACTGAGCCTGGCTGGCTCCTGTATTTTATTAACGATTAGAATGTTGGTTTGCCATGCTGTCCAGGGTATCCTCAGCATCCTTTGTCAGGCCCACAGATTAAAGGCATTGATTCTTCATTTATCATCTGCCTTCAACACTCATGTTTCCGCGGCATATAGGAAAACAAAGAGAACAAGTGATTTGTAAATCTCTTCCTTGTCTCTTGGGAAATCTTGTTATTACATGTGACATTACGCAGTCTGGTCATAGCTGATTTTCTCAGAGAGATTCAGCACTGTATTTCTGCCGACAAGCCTCCATCTACTTCGATGCTAGAGCTTAAATGTACGTAAGCGTTTAACTTTTCATATTTACTAGAAGCTGTCGAAACTGGAAGACATTTGGCCCAATCCACCACCATGACTTCCTTTTTTCATGCATTGATACGAAGTCCAAGTTTTTTGCTGGCTATCTTCACCAGGTTAATGAGCTTCGCCATTTCCTCTTCATCCGAAGCAATCCAGGTGGTATCATCTGCATATCGCAGATTAACGATTCTTCTTCCTCCAATGGAAATACCACCAGTTCAATGTTCTAAAGCTTTGCGAATTATGTGCTCACCACAGATGTTGGATAACTGTGGGGATAATATGTATCCTTGACGCACTCCCTGTTCTACTTGAAAAGCCTCTGATTCTTCACCATCAACTCTCACCACCATGCATTTGAACTCATATAGGAACTCCACCAAATCTACTATGTGATCAGTGACTCCCATCTCTGCTAAAACTTTAAAGAGCTTCTTCCAATCTACGCAGACAAATGCTTTGGCGTAATCTATGAAACACATAACTACAGGTATATGTTGAACTCCCAGCTTTTTTTGATGATTTGCCGGGCATTCATTATCAGTTCCCTTGTGCCTCTTGCTGGCATAACCCCGGCTTGTTCAGATGGAATTTGCCTGTGTAGATACGCCTTGATCCGGTAGTTTAGGATCAGTAACATTACTTTGCTGTCATGCGGATTTAGAGCGATTTTCGATAATTAGCGCTTAAGCTTGTATCTCCTTTCTTGTACAAGGGAATCAGTACCGACTTACATCATTCAGTAGGCTATTTACAACTCTGCCATATCACACTGCAGAATTGCCATACTGCTTTGATACCATTTTCACGAAGAGCTCATTGCAACCAGATGCTTTGCATTTCTTCATCGCATTCATCACCTCCCCTACATCATCAAGTAGGATGTTTGGCTCATCTTCACTTAGTTGCTTTACCTTTAGACTTCTACCTCAAAAAAGTTTGATAACTTGCCATCGCCTTTTGAAGAAAATTTTAACCGCCACCTTGAGAATGGTGATGGGAGGGTGTAGCTGGAACTCTAATATTTTTGCGGACCCGAATTTGGTTCATTTCGCGGTAAAGATTTTTGGGCCAGTGCACGCCTAGGTGAAGAAATCAAAATTCCGAAAACAATACACCTTGAACCACCCTAACCCGCATCTGTACCACTGGTCAAAAAAAGTATATAGTAGAACGCTCTATATTTTTAATTCCATGAATGGAAATTCGCGTACCTGTCCTGAAAATGAAGACCAAATAGCTACGCATTACGATGCTTTTTTTTTCTACCTAAACATAATATTAATCAAGACTATCAATCGAATTTTCAAACTCTACTAATCTTCACTACTTAAACGACATTTTTTTTTCTTTTCCGAAAAAAAAAAATTTCAAAAAAAAAATAAGCTTAATTATAGGGATAAAAATCACCATTTGAATGAAATCGTAGAGGTAAAAGGCCTTCATCGACGTGTAAATCTTGTCCGTTTAAAATTCATATCACGATAGGGATGAAAAGTCGTTAATTAACACCATGATACGTATTAGACAACAAAGTGATAATTAATAAGGGTGAAATGAGCCAATTACACGGCATATATATATATATATATAGGTAGCTGTAGTAGGTACGGTGGGTAGATAATGTATAATTCAAATAAACCTAACGTGTACTTGGTGTACCTAACTACGAGTACATGTACCGACCAATCGCAGTAGCAAACTCTACAATACGAAAATGGGACTTTTTTTTTTCTCCGGAATTCATTACAACTTATTGTACGTATAGAATTTTTACAAAAATTTCGCGCTATTGTAGACCTTTCAGTTGAAACTCATTGATGAGGAAATTAATCGTCGGTATATGAAGCGGATGGGAAAAAAAAAAAAAAAAAAAAAAAAAAAACAATTTAGATTGGCGGAGTTATTCTTGCCTAACGTGTAGAGCGCTCGGCAATTTAATCTTTTTCAAATCGGAAAAGCCTTTTTAACAGCTTAAATTTTTTAATACGCCGTGAGTGCAAAATGTAATTTAGCAACGGTAATGAAAACTCACGATCTGCGGATACTTTTATCGTCGTGTCGTTGATATGGAAATATAGTGTACCCCTACGTACTACAAAATACATATAGTGTATAGGTGCTTGCCTACATGTACCTTACCTATACGAGGACGAGAAAATTCTCTGCTCGTGTTCATCGTCGGGATATGATTATTAGACGCGTGCGATTTTCCCATCTCCCCTTTATATTATAAATTATTCCGCGAGCAAATATCACGTGTTTTTGTTGGCAAGTGAGAAAACATTTTACACTTGGACGATCGGTAAAATATACATATAAGTAGTATTTATGTACCTACACGATGTGGGTGTCGCAAATAGGTAGATAGATAGCTAGGTAGATAGGTAGGTAAGTACTTATACACAATAATCTTTTTACGCTATTTTTCGCATTTCTCGCAAATCGCTCGATGTTTTTTATACTTTTTTTTTTTTTTTTTTTTCATGCATACTAAGCTTTTTTTTTTTTTTTTTTTTTTTCATGCATACTAAGCTATTCTATAAAACTACACGCGCCAATTGTGCACACCATTTAACCGACACGGTTAACCTATCAAAGTATATATTATTATAAAAATCAAGCTGAAAACTTTCAAAATTCAAATATGCAGATATCCGCCACACAAACAGGGCGAAAATCTTACAATTCAACTTATACTCGGTAGATACAGGTACTGCTGAGCGCTTACGAGTCGTTCACGTTGAAAAGTCACCGCCAGCAGCGTCACGTCGAAAATAAAGCCTTTAGTTCTTTTACTCGAGAAAGTAAAAAAGAGAAAAACACCCCGCCACCGACGTGAAAAAAAAAAGAGCAAAGCAAATACTACGCGAATATGTATTTATCTGCGATCAAATGACAAACTTAGCCGGTGCTGTCAAACGAACGGTATCTTATTCGTGTAAATCCTCTGGAAAAAGGTTTGTACTAAAACCGAAACCGAAACGGGGGCAATTTACATGTTATTTTTTGTATTTGTTCTCTCGGTGACGTATTTATTCTTCGTTATTTAAATATAAAACCGCAAACAACCGCAAAGTCACCATATATCCTCGCTAAAGCAGCGTTAAAATCCGACGGTTTCGTCGAATTTATTCGATACAAAATCAGGCTCGAGGTACGTAGCGGTATAACGAACCAATAACGAGAGAAAACAGGGGGAAAAAAACCCAACTTATAAGAATAGCATAGCCTAATGCATTTACATAAGCGTTAATTACAACGCTATGTTATGCCATACTATTGAATTGCATATAAATTATACAAACCTTCGATGATACATATGAATGGTAGCGGGGGAAGGGGGGGCTTCGGTGGTGAAATTTATACTCGATAAAAATATCGCAGCCGAACTATGAGTACTCGTCTTTTTATGGACGAATGCCATCTAAATGTTGGTCAGATAAAAGCTAAGGACAAGAATGAAAGCGTACAATTTACCATAACGTCTCCGGAGGGCAATTATAACTATCCTGATAGTAGACTTCATAATCCTACACCCTTCATCATACATAATTTACCCCTTGAGAGTTATATAACACTTTCCAACTATATAGACCAGAGGAGGCGAGAATTCGACCAAGACTAGGCAATATACTCATCTCTCTCTCTCTCTTCCTCGCTGCAGTCTGCAAAGAGTGTATATATATATATATCGAAGAATGAAAAAGCTACGAAAATGGAAGCTTTCATCGTATACACTACGTATATACAGCTAACAAAAGATGAATGAAATTCGGCCTCGATTCCGGCTCCGGCCGACGACGATGCTAAGCAACATTTCACCAGGCTTCGTTTTCGCGTAATATGATTTTGTATATTAAAAATTTTTACCTCTTCGTGCTACTTTTCTCATAATGTACTTATAATATCTACATGTATAGTAAATATATAATACAAGGCGTAATATTATACCTTACGCTGGTTATAATATGAGCCTTGAGCGTGAAATGTATATAGTTTAATCATGTCGATTCTCGTCTTCGTCAAGAATCGAAATATTTTTCTATATAATTTTCTTGTATAAAATGAAAAGTTCTTACTATTGATTTTACTTACTCTTCAGAATTCGGAGTAGGTACCAGGTACTTTGGTTTTCCTCAAATATACCTTCATGTCATCGACAAGAATTGCAATAATAAAGTTTTTACAATTTTAAAAATAAGTGTTGTTTAGCTCATGAGGGTCAAAAATATATGCAAAAATTATGCATTTATAAATCAAAATCACACAAGATTTCATAATTATTAGTATTAAAAATGGAAAATCACGTCGATCGAAATTTTTTTCAAATTTTAAAGTTTTAACACCCCCCCCCCCTCCTCATGCAGTGAACGTCGATAAGAATGCAATAGTCTGATTTTATTCAACGATATGGTACGGAAAATGAAACTGGAAATATGCAGTCAATTTCTGGGTAAAAAAGTAAAAAAATAAAATGTTCGAATTCAACATTGTACATTCAAACAAACATGAATATTTTCTAATTTTTGAAAGAAAAGGATTTTCATTTGTCTCAAAAGATGCTTTTGTAAATGCTAAACGATCTCTCCACATCATGACATGGTCCCTGAGAAATTCCAAGAGGCCAAAATTCTGAAATTGGGAATGGGAAGAGGGAAAGTTTCGATGTGCTGATTCCATTTTTGGAGTTATTTTGACTCTAAACTTGAATGGTATGGGGGGGGGGGGTCAAACATTTTCAAATTGGCGAGCCACGTATCAAACTATATGTTTTTGACCCTTCTAAACATAGGTTTTTAATTAATTTTGCCAAAAACCTGAAATGAGCCTCAGGTTGGAGGGGAGGGGGAACACAAAAATTTTCAAAAAGTTTGTGCGAGGTATCGAAATATAAGTTTTTGAACCTGCTTAACACATTTCCGAAGTCCATTTTACTTAAAACACTAACCAGTTCAGGAGGGGTGGGGGTGATGAAGCCATTGTGCAGAACATCTGTGAAATTTACAATAATTAAGTATTTCGGAAATATTTATCGCAAAATTTTAAGATTTTGAATAATTTATTCTAATTCTTTCAAATTTTCTTCCAATGAATGATTCTTTTCAGTGGTACAAGTACTTTTCTCACCAATAATTACTTGTACTTTGAAGAGTTTGTCAAGCCAAGTTTCTTCTTTGACAAGAAATCGGCCCTCTGTTTTGTTAGCTGTTGTCCATTTTTTTAATTTTTTCATACCGAGTTTTCTGAACTTCGTCGCTTACATTTTATAAACTTAATCTCGATACAATATATGAATATAATGTTTCTTTTGCAGCCGATATATCTGCCATGATATCTGCTGACTCTTTCCGCAAATGAAAGAATAAATCTCGATTTTTGATCTCTCTAACCTATTCTACCATTCCTGAAATAAAAAATACAACTTTTTTGGTAAATATTTTGTCAAAGAAATCGAAATAAGTCAACCGAATAAAAATTTCATTTTTTGAGCTAAATTGCAAATTTCAATTTTTGTGAGTTCAATCAAGATTTCTGGGCACATTTGTAATGTTTTTTCAATAACTTGTGGGTCAGAATGCATACTCTAAAGAAGAAATGTACGCAGAAGTTTTCTTGCCCAAACTTGCCCTTTTTTCTATAAGTCTACGTGATGCTACAAATAAGTGTAGGAAAAGTACTTACTTCAAATTACTCAGCTTTAAACACAGTAAAACATAAAAACAAATACAAATTCGTAATCTGCAGAAAAAATGCTAACAAGCAATTTACAAATCTTTTGGAAAGTTTACACCTTCAGAGTGTTGGGGCTTGAACGGAATTTTTCGTTCAAAAATCCCATCAATTTGGCACTGTTGCACTGACTTATTGATCGAAGTTTAGAGTAATTTTAAAGACAGAAATTGGATAATATTTTTGCCTAATTGTGAAATTAAACTCGAGATGGAAAAAAACAAGCCATAACTAACCACCTACAGGAAGGGTGGCGAAAATTTTTCAATATGTTCCGGCACAACACTTTTCTTTACAGTCCGAAGCTTGGTGCTGTAAAAAAAATTAATTTAAAATATCAAAAAAGGCTCCTACTGGGAGTGGGCCGGAGCTATAGCCCTCCGCTTCCTTTAATCTGACCCTGGCTGTGGGATACCTATTCATCAAGAACTCCTAAAAACCATAATGATGAAAACCGACCTTTCATGGACAAATGTAAGTATACTTGGCCCCTTTTACTAAGAATTTTGCTTAAAAAAATGTTTAATAACGCAAAAGAATTCCGAAAAAAATCCTTCTTAAATAAGCACTTCTGAAAAACCGTCGACGAGGAAAGGAATTGAAGTATTGCATTTAATTATTTAAAATGTAGATTCTACTTTTATTTCAGGAGTATTTCTCTCTTTAAAAAAAATGCTATCAAGTTTTTCAGAAAATCAGGAAAAAACGCAAAAAATTACATTTAAAGCAGATATAATAGTAAAAACTTGCACAATAGTTCCATTTTTGGAAAAAAAAAAATTATTTTTTTTAATTTTAGAACTGTGACACAACTATGCAAGTTGAAAGAATTGAGTTGAAGAGCTTAATTTTTTAGCACATGATTTTGGGATCATTTAGCAACTATTATAACTCTGCCGTTCACTCCAAAAAACAAAGGAAAAATTCAGTCCACCCTAGCAAGTATTCATTAAAATTCAAATACATTTGGTTAATATCGAATTGAATTCTGATTACATAATTAACGAGAAAAAAGTAAAACGACTGCTCACATTTCCAAAAGTATTTATCGTATCTTCGTATAATTGCCTATTCATGCTGCGCCAGCCGGAAAGATAACGTGGAGTAATTGAAGCACACACCTCGTATATAAAAAGTAAACACATAAGAACCCAGAAAAGCACATAAAAAATATACTTAAACTTACGTGAAATGAAGATGATCGTGAGACGTTCTTTGAATACGGTATAGCGTTTTTTACTGACTTTTTTTTAATTATGAGATTCGCACAAAACTTCCACGACTTTGTTTTCGTTTAATTATTTTTTTACAGCCTTCAATGCCTTGAGTGATTCGTGCCGTGAAAAGATAAATAAAAAAACCAACGTAATAAAAAAATTTTCCGATAGAATATACGTTTGGGCAGCGGATAAATAAAAGAATGTAAAATTTCAAGAGATAAATCATCTAAAAAATTGAAAATTTTATATTACTTTTCTATTTATAACTTCCTTTTATTCGTTTTTTTTCTTTTTTTAATATAACTTGAATTCGATATAAGCATATCGTATCAAATGATTTCGAAATACACAAGATTATTTATCAAGAATTAAAAAAAAAAAAATCCAAAATCCAAGTTCTTAAAAATAAGCTGATTATATTTTTCGTTGCCCAGACCACTTAATCTGTCAAATAGAAGAAATACCAAGGAAAAAAACGTAAAGAAACAGTACAGCTACCGAACACAAAGAAATAATCGTAACACAAACCCAAAGTCATTGACAAAACCGATCACCATCGTGTTATCGAAAAAGAATCTGAATATTTTAACAAATTTATCGATAAAGATATTAACCATTCGTAATAAGTACATTAATTAAATAGTTTATTCAACTGAGAATTCAGTCGAGTTAACAACATTTCCGAGAATCTTTCCAAAAATACCGAGCTTTTTTTTTACCTTCAGCTTCAGAGATACACGAGGAGAGTAAATTTTCGCGCTGGTGTAATTTCACTATGGAGTATAACGAAACACGCCAGCGAAAAGAGCTCGTCGCAAAATTTACATAATTGGTTTCACGAAAAATGTTCATCTCACAGAGAAATTAAATCGTTTAAGTAATTCTCATTAGGAAAAAAAAATTCTCTCTATAGTATTGTTCGTTAACAGTTTCGCTTTTGTGTTTGTTTTCCTTTCTTTTTTTTTCCTTTTTCATTAATGTTGTACCGTTACACGCAACACTTTTATCATCTTTTCTAAAGAAAACATTTTCTTTTTGCGACATAACTCAATAAAGGATACTCTGTTTTCGTGTCTGTTAACTACACAAATAGAAAAAAGTACTCGGTCATTATCAGCTTCCACAATTTACGCCCTTTTGCTGTCGTCTATCTTTTTTTTTTGGTTTACTTTATTATGTAGGTACTAGGTAGAGGTACCTACTGCGTGCTTTTTTTTCTCTTTTTCTCTCTTGTCTTTAGGCTAGATTTTTTCCCTCGAGATGACAAGAGGTGTTAATGTACAAGTTGATAAGTAAATCAATTAGATGCGGTGTTTTTAGGGGGAGAATTTTTTCGCAGAGTACGACAGAGATGAAGTTATGCGCTTTGGTCATTTTATTGCATACTCAGGTACCATGATAAGTACTCGCATATTCACCACTTTGCGTTTTTAAGATAAAAATAACGCAACTTTGAGCATAACCACACGCCCCACATCCTAAGCTCAAAAGATCTTTCTTTCTACTCAAAAATTTTCTATAACCGGTTTCACAAAAATTGGAACATTTCAGTAGATATATAATTTATGTTCTGCGCCACATTGGTTTTTCTGTGCGCCGAACCCAATTTTTAGACACTTTAGAAAATCGCAAAATTTCTTAAATTTTTAAATTCAATTTTTAACCATTTTAAAGCAAAATATCAATCTTTTTCCCTTAATTTTTCATTTCAACATGTTACAAAAATTCTAATTTTTTGTATCCATTTAGCTACATTTTCTTATATTTTTCCAAGATTATTCTACAAGGCTAAGATAAGGTACATAATAAAATTCACTTTTTAAAATCTTTTTGTGTCATCTAATAATTTCTAAAATTTTACCTCATTTTTTATCTTAACATTTTTGTATCAAAACTGTACTTATTTCTCATCTTTTAACAGAAATTCAAGTAACCTTCTTTTATTTTCTCAACACTCTTTAATGTTCTTGATCCACGATTGAAATTTCAATAATGCTCAATAATGCTCATCAACCACTCAATGAATAATTTTTACAATATTTCCTATCAAAATTATGAAATCAGCTCGAAATTTGATCTCTTAAGAAAAACACAAATGAAACAACAATCAACATCAATATTTCCATCTAAAACTACTCTTACATGAGCACTTGAACTTTGAACTGTTTGAATATCAACGAATATGTGTGTAAGTAAATTGCTATCAAAACCTCTCTCTCTGGATCTCTCATGTACAGGTTGGGATTTACCGATACCTGCATGAAGAGATTCAACACAACAAAAGAAGTGAACTCAAAGAAATTTAAATAAATGATTAAATGGTGTTTAAATCTGAAATGTCAAGATAAAATTCTGATGCTAATTTAGAATCTTTAAATTTCAATAGAGGAATACCCTTACTTTTAACAAAATCTACTAAAACATTCAAATTATTTATAGAATAATCCGGAAATGAAATATTTTCAACTTTTTGAACAGAACAAATACTAATTAAATACCTATTCAAATTTTCACTTTCTAATTTTTTAGGTGTGGCTTTTTTAACATCATTAAATCCAAGCGATTTTAACACATATGGCTTCAAACCACTAATTACTTCTAATTCACCTGATTTCAGTTTATTCAAAATATTATCCTTTGAAGAAGGATTTTCAATAATTACATTAATAATATTATTTAAAACAAAACTAATACTATCCCGGAAACTTTCAATGTTCACTTCAGCCATGTTGAACCTATTTTGAGAGGTTTTGATAACATTCATCATTACACCTTTGTATCAATATTTTCTCGATAAAAATTAAACATTAATCATTTCTGTGTTGTTTTTAAATTTTCATTCAAATATTTATCATCAAAAATTTATTTGAATAGTTTAAAATTTTTTCTACAAATGATGCTTTATCACAAATTTTTTTTCATTGAAGAAGATGAATTTAATTTCAAACATACGAGTACAATACCATATTTTAAATGTCCATTTGGTAGAACAAGATCTAAGCATGAAACTCTAATAATGGATCTACTATCAGAAAACATTCAATACTTACCTGAAGATAAGAGAAACAAATACACTAAATTCATGGTGAATATTATTGCTCATCTTGGTGCTTTATCAAGGATTGTTGAAAAAGAAACAAAAAATCTGAATATACCAGGACATGTGATGTAGAAATAAACTACATACATAATTATAATATTATTCATCATTCAGATCCTATATTCTCTTATCAGGTTCTGTTTCTGAATGAGAGTCTGATATAAAATAAGGATTATAAATTTTCTACGAGCTATTTCAATAATTTTCTATAACTCTACTTATTTTTTCAACTCAACCCCTTTAAACGTCGGCACCAGTCCCCTCAATATGGTCAAAATTCAAAAGAATTGAAAACATGAATTGACATATCGATTGTAACTAATTTTAGGTCGCTGAGCATAGATAATTGGATATTCACTTATTTCTGGGGAAAGTATGTCCCCCGAGTGGCCTTCTCACCATGAGATCGAATATCAACTTAATTTCTCAATTTGACTCTTCTGTACTTGCATGTTTCAAATTTTTGGCAATTTGAAGGTCAATTTGAAGCGCGAGCGAGTCAGACCCAAGTTACTTTTTAGTCGTTTTGATATGAAATGAACCAGTTGTTGTACTCGCATTCGTATTTTAAAAATTGAAACTCATCGTATCAATTATTCAAATATAATTATTTTTGAATTTGACTGACCACCTCCTCCCTTTTTCACGCTGCTTTTATACATTTTTTATACCAGTTTTCAGAAAAAATTTCGGGTACTACGTGGAACATTTCATGTTGCCATCCCTGCCCCTATCATTGTTCAGAAAAAAAATCCCAAAGCTTTCTTTTTTTTTAATTCCTTGAGTGGACAATTCCAGTATCTTCTTAATTCATGAAAATTAGGCTCAAAAAAGATTGCCTTGTGATGCATTTTTTTTTTTAGTAATTTCAATTTACTGTTAATTTTATTCCATGTTAATTATAAATGACTTGTTATGTACTATATTTTGAAATTGTCTTATAGGTCGTACTTCGTTGTTATTTCAATATTTTAGTGATGAATGAACGGTTCTGATGTAGGTATGTGCGGGATGAAGATGATATTTAGTATCTGCTGTTTCGGTGAGTGTAAATTTTTACATGATGGTACAATTTTGGTGGTGGTAAATATTATGAAAAATTTTATGTCATAAAGAACTGTAATATTAATTCACTTCGAATAGTATTCTCGATTAAGTTCCTACAGGGTATTATTATCTGTGGTCCTCACTGGTTAACGAAGTGATGTTTTAAGCTTAATTTTATTGAGCCTACATGGGTGAGAATTTGTTGATCTTAGGCCCAGTTTTACAATCGCGAGTTTAAACTACGCTTAGGTAAACCAGGTTTAAAATTTAAACTATGGTTAACGCCTGACGAGTTTTACAACTATTGGATTAGTTAACTAAGGTTTACTGCGATTATTCGATGTTTTCTGGCAACATATCAGAATTGATCTGTGATAATGGTATAGATAAGGGTAATGTGTACATAAATAGATTAGATATTTGCGATTACGCATGTAGAGCTGTATAAATATGAATTGAAAGTATTGTGAAATTTTATCGTTTTTAAATTCAACATTGGCGATAATTTTCCAGTAAGTAATATCAATGATCAATGCACATTATTATTTATTCGCAAAATATCTGTAATTCATGATAATCTCATCTTTTTAGTACCTGATAATGATTTCACTAACAGCAAGGCCAGAGTTTGCTGATGAAGATGAACAACTAACAGATGACGAAGATTTTATGGAATTTGCACTCTTAATTTCATTTCCAAGGAAACGAAAAACTTTCCTGGAACGTCCGAATCACTTTACAAAATGGAGAGATGATCAATTCATTCAGCGTTTCCGTTTATCTAAAAACACAGTTCGTTATATTTTAGAACTTATCAAAGATCCTATAACTTCGCGTACTGACAGGTTTGTGAAATTATGTATACCACTATGTACAAGTGATGAAATGACTGAGTATACCTATGTTTTGTTTTAGAAACAATGCCATCTCCCCTGAAAACAAACTTCTGCTTGCTCTACGGTATTATGCCACAGGTTCTTTTTTAGCAGTATGCGCTGATTTCATTGGTGTTCATAAATCTAGTGCTAGTAATATTATTCGAGAAGTATCTCACGAGCTGGCATTATTGAAAAAGGACTTCTTGAATCTACCTGGTACAAAAGATGAAATTGCGGAAGTGAGACAAGATTTCTTCAACATTTGCGGATTTTCAAAATGCATAGCTGCTTTAGATTGCACACATGTTCGAATCAAGTCACCAGGTGGTGATGATGCCGAAATTTACAGAAACAGAAAAGGATACTTTTCTATAAATGTGCAAACTTTGGTTGACGCTAATCTTCGAATTCAGAATATAGTTTGTTCTTGGCCAGGAAGTAGTCATGATGCGACTATATTTGATCATTCAGTTGTCCGTGGTAAATTTGAACGAGGTGAAATGGGTGACAGTGTCATTGTGGGCGACAGTGGATATCCGCTGAGAAGGTACCTAATGACTCCATTTCCATTTCAAGGAAATCTCACTACTGGGCAGAACTTGTTTAATGAAGCGCAAACAAGGACACGCAACCCTGTTGAAAGATGCTATGGAGTTTGGAAGAGAAGGTTTCCAGTGTTAGCTGTTGGAATCAATCTGAAGTTGAATCGTGTAGAAAGTGTAATTGTTGCCACTGCTGTTCTGCATAATATAGCACGTCATTTTGGAGATCAAGTTCCTAGAATATCTAGCAAGTTGGAGGCAATCATCAATTTATCTACACCTTCCACTAGCAGTGGTGGTAACTGTAGTAATGGTATGATAGGTTCTAGTTGTAGTAATGATGGTAAATTTGTGAGAGATTGTTACGTAGCGTACTTTGAAGAATGTCATAAACAAACTACTTTGTAGTTCTGTAAGGAGTAGTGACTAATGAGCCTATACTATAACTTATTTTGTATTTATTTATTTATTGGACAATTTTAA
>FIZR01011306.1:0-24112 GCA_900060175.1 Ferrisia virgata
AATATTCAAGTCCAGATCTGTAGAAATTGGTAATAAAAAAAAAAAAAAAAAAAGGTCTAGTAACCAGTGGGTAAGCGGAGGGAGCAATTTTTTACTCTTTTGTCTTTATCGTCCTGCGATCAATTATCGAAAGAGTAATATCGAAACGTTTCTTCATCAACTTCAAACTTGTAGCGTACTATCAATTTTTGTAATTTTTTACGTTTCGCTTTTCCGCCTGATAACAGCTTCTCCTCCAATACCGATGAAAATTTGACTTCCTTTGGTACGAGGGAAGAAGAAGAAGAAGAAAAAATAATAAACAACAACAACAACAACAACATTAGCTAGAAAATTCGTTTCGTGACTCTAAAAATGTAGTACCGACCATTTTTCTCTTTGTAAACGCGGAGGTACATCTTGATGAGGTGAAAAGTAAAAGATGACAAAAATTCCTTACAATCAGAAATCAGTTGCCCAGTGCGCTTTAATTAAATACGCGTGCGCTTGAAATTTGACGAATCGCGACGACATTCTGGATACGCCTTTTTTCATAGGGTGGAAACTAAGGATGTGGTCGTTATGTACGCTTAGTTCGATACCGGCTTTAAATTTAGGCCCTTACAAACGTGTAAAAAAGTCAAGTAGTGTTGCAATGCGTACGATGTGTGTCTAATGCGTGTATTGGTTTTGGTTTTTGATTTATGTTGGTTAGCGGGCTCGGGAGCGTCTCTCTCGTGCGGATCGATGACGCTGTCGGGTTCTCTGAGCCCGACAATAGCCCCGGACGGTGGTCCACCGACAGCGCCGATAGCAACAACAGCGGCGGGAGCGGTAGCCGGTGCCTGCGTCGCGGCGGCGGCGGCGGCGACGACGACGACGACGACGACGACGACCAGCAGCGCAACGAATACGCAGCAGTCACACCAGACTCCGGCCGACGTTCACGAGCCGGCGACTACATCTTCGGACATCACGTCGATCGCTTCGCAGAGTCCACCCCATCACCAGCACGATACAGGTCAGAAAGCTCATTATCACAGCATTTTCGCAGCGAATCATTTTACTGAAAAGCTTTTACTAAGCACTAACACCAACGTAGCTCGTAACACCAACAATGTGGCGCCGTCGGCGCCCAAACAACGTTTGCGTAACGCGGCCACCGCGGTACGAGCGGTAGCTGGGTCCGGGATCGCAGCCAGGGTTGACAACGTGGCGACGGCCGCGGCGCCCAAGGGCTCCGTCGCCGTCGCTGTCGCCAGCTCCATCTCCGCGACCGCAGACAACGTTGGTGGCGGTGGGGGTGGCGGTGGAGCTGGAGGTGGTGGTGACGGTTCGGGTTACGATTACGATTACGATTACGATACCGAGGAAAACGCTTATACGGAGTTTAGGTTTCCAATGTTGTCGTCCGACACGAAGTCTAAGGGCAGCGTAACGGGGAGCATGGGACGAGAAGCGATCGCGGTAACAGTAAGAGGAGTAGGAGTAGGAGGAGGAGTAGGAGGTGGTGGTGGTGTGGGTATAGGCGAGAAAGGCGGTGCGATCGGAAGAGAAAATCTCGACGATCCGGATATTTTGAAAGATTTGGGTGGAGGAAAACCTTGCTGCGGCTCCGGCTCCGGCTCCGGAGTCGCAGCCGCAGCAACGCGAGATGATTTCGCCTGGCAACGTAGCGCTTCCTGCAAAGAGTTGGGTATGTTGTATCGGCACGAAAGATTCGCCAAAGTGGATGTCAGCGCGGACACCGGCGTCGGCGTCGGCGTGGATTTCCAACGTCGCGACCAGTCCTCCACCTCCTCCTCCTCCACCAAATTCGATAGTTTCCGTTATTGTTACTCGTGCCACGGTCAAACGCCTTGTTTCGACAAGAACGCAGGCATCGGCGGTAGCGGCGCCGCTGTCAGTTCGGCTCACGACGCTGGTGGCGGCGGCGGCGGCGGCGTCGTCGCCGGCGAAATGAAGGTCTATTCGAGCAGCTATCCGGGTACCAGTTCCACTCCGCACACGTCGTTAGAAAGCGGCGACGAAGAACCGATGGTCGAGAGCGCAAACGTGTTCATCGACATGGGCGTAGGTGGCGACGACGACGAAGACGGCTACGATGACGATGGCGATGGCGATGGCGGCAACGTGTCGCGCGTTCGAATGATGGTCGCCGGCCGAGGAGGCGATTACGACGAAGAAGACGACGACGACGACGACGACGACGAAGATTACAAGAAGATGAGCCAAGACGATCTGAGTCACGATTCGTACGAGGTGTTGGAGAAGGAGCAGGAAGAGCGAGCGGCGTTCGGCAGTCGGTCGAGCAGCGTCGAATCGGACGAAATGTTCATCATGGAGAACGACTACCGCAGCGTCAGCAAGCACATATTGTGGCGCGAAGGTAGCGACGACGTCGAAAAGCGTCTGGGCTACGTGGAGCCGCGCTACCGCAATATCGGCTTCAACGAGTTCAACGAAATTTGCAAACGGGGTTTCGCGGCCAGAAATCGCGACACAAGTCAGTCGCACGGTAACATCAAGTTCAGCGAGTTCGGCACCAAGAACGGCCTGTCCGGCAAGGCGGTGGCCGCCGCCGCCGCCGCCGCAGCGACCGCGACGGGCTTCTTCGAGTCGTCGTCGGCCCGGAGCAGCAGCAGCGTGATCAACTCGATCATCGGACACGACGTCGTGTCGCGTACCAAAAGCGATCCGTACATGTTGAAACAGAAATCGTCCAACATACGAAAGCTGTACGGTTTGCACCAGAAGTCGTTCGAGTTACCGCCGACCGAGTTCAACGACGTCATCGAAGACGATCGATTCGCGACGACCAGCAAAAGCACCGTCGATATCCCGTACACGCTGCGTATACGTAACGCCATGAACGGCACCGCTCGTAACGCAGACGAAGCGTCCATTTGCGATACGAATTCGACGGCTACGACGTCGGCGTCGCGCAGCAAATCCGAAGTAGATCTAGGATCGGCGGCCAGCAGTAGCAGCGGCGTCGCCGTCGGAATCGGCGGCGGCGGCGGCGGCGGCGGCGGCGTCGAAGACTCCAAACGATCCGATCACGCCGCTTCGCAAGATTCCGGTCTATCGTTGTCGCTGGGCACGGAAAGCGCGCTGGACGACGCCGCCGATATCGACCTGACCAACATTCTGATGGCCAAGAACAATTACGAACAAGTAGTAACCACGAAGAAAAGCACGAAATTAATGTTGTCGCTGAGCGAGGAGAATAACGAAAGCGCGAACGCGGACGGCGGCGGCGGCGGCGACGAGCAGCGAATTTCGTCGCCGCGAACCGAAGCTACGGCGGTCGAAGAGTCGCGCCGCGACTCTTCTTCGACCGCCGTAGTCGGCGTCGAAAAGAAGAAAGAGCGCAAGACGACGAAGAGCACGCTCAGCGCCGGCGACATAGCAGTCGAAAAGCATATAACGAAGGTCAAGAGCATGGAATGTCCGAAAACCGTCAAATGTCATTCTACCGCCGTCAAGATACGTAAATCGCGTAGCGCCGAAACCGCGTACGAGCGCAAAAGCTCGTCGTCTTCGTCGTCGATGGCGGCGACCTTTTTACGCGCCATAGAAACGAATTCGGCGTGCGGATCGCGCGGCAAAAAGGAAATAATCGTCATCGACAGCGACGATTACCATTCGTTCGACGATTCGCGTTCGGACAAACGAAGCGACGGATCGGACAGCGTCATCATAGTCGAGTATCGCGGAAACCGGCGCAAGAAGTTGAGCAAGAAAGCGTCGTCCGACAGTCGCGGAGGATCGCAAGCCGAAAGCGAAGCCAGCAGTTTCGACGCCGCGCCCAGAATCAAGAAGAAAGAACTGAAAAAACGTAACTCGGCTCAAGGCTATTTCTCCAAAGATCGTATACCGACCATCGAGATCAGCGAAGACGAAACGTACAAAGCTTCGGCCCCGGCGACTGGCGGCAGCGCCGCCGACGATCTGGTCGCCGTTATTGCGCGCGGCGGTAGCGGCAACGGCGACCGAGACCGATGCCAACGATACGAGTATTCGTCCGACGAAAGGCACGCTTCCGGATCGGATCTAAGCAAGACCGAAGTGATTAACGAATTGGTGGAAGAGAGCAACAAATCGTCGCCTCCGTTCGGCTCCGGTTTCGGGGACGCAGGCTGCGTCAACGTCGGCAGTCCGATGACCGAAGACGAAGTCGAAAAAGACGTATTGATCGCCGACGGTAAGGGAGGAGCGGATGCGATCGAAACGCCCTCGCAACCGTGTACGAAAGACGTCGATCATCGCGATGCGAAGCTTAAGACATCGGTTACGGCCGCCGCTGTGGCCGCAAAAACCGCAAACAAAGGCCAAGCCCAGACTAATCGTAAAGAGATTGTATCGTCGTCTTCTTCGTCGTCGTCGTTGCCGTCGGCGGCGGCAGCCGCTGCCGCCGCCGCCGCCGCCGCTGCTAAAAAATTAATCGGCGATAAATCGTCGCCGATTTTGACCAGATTGGGACTATCCGAAGGTTCGGCGACTACCCAGCTCAGCCAACAGAATTTATCGCCTTCGGCAGCCCGAAGAGCGAAATCGTTAGACACGCCGATCGTATCGCTGCATCGGCTACCGCCGATCACTTCGTTTTCCAGCAAAGACGACACCGTCGATAACGAAGAAGGCGTTGTACTCGAAGAGAAAACTCTGCTAAAGCAGATAAAAACCAAACTCGAACCGGTTAATGAAGTCGTCGCAACGTCCGAGGCGCAGGCGCAATGTTCCGACGTTTATGCCGCGGGCAGTGCCCACGCTAATGCTGCGACCCGTTGCTCGGGCTCGTGCTCGGGCTCGGGCTCGGGCTCGGGAGAAGCAGTTGAAAAAACGAAAACAACCGAAACGGACCGAGTACTGCGTACGGATTTAGCAACCGCAACGCCCGAACAAGTAATTACAGAAGAACCGAAGCTGTCGACGGTCGCCGAGCAACCTCGAATACGATTGAGCAAAGAACTGAAGAGGAACTCGATCGCGGCCGTGACCATGTTCAAGCAAAGCTTAGATATGAAATCGGCCAAAAAAATGGAATCCGAAACGTTGGCGTTGAGTAAAGAGCGAAGCAAAAGCGAAGGTTACGAGAAAAGTTTGGCTAGTAACGGCGGCTGCCGAACGCCGGAGCGTAAACATAGTACTAGGCAGGAACGACTCGACTCGTTTAAAAAGTTGAAAAACTTCTCCATAGAGCTGTGGGAATCCGAAGACATCGAAGTGGTCGCAGCGAAGAATAGAAACCTAAATCCCGCCACCAGCAAGGAGTACGACGAGACCGACGACAATGTATTCGCCGACGACGAGTTCAAGGTCGCCGGATTCGCTAAATCAACGTCGACGGTGACGACGTCGACGTCGACGTCGTTGAATGCCGCATCAGCTAATACCGCCGCCGTAACGAGGACCGTGGACGAAATCCCCGACAAAGAATTACCTCCACCGCCGATCGATTTGATCGACTGTGATGGAAGTCATTCGTCGCCGACGGCTGTCGAAACGGAATCGGCCACGCTGTCGCGGTGTTCGACTGCAACAGCCGCAGCGAACGAAGACGAGGTGCCGGCAGACGTACCCGAGCCACCGATACGGGTAGCCTCTGCGGCGGCTCGGACGGAAACCAGTGCCGGTGCCGGGGCCGGTGCCGGTGCCGGAGACGCCACCGGTGGCGATCCGATTCAAGCGGAAACGCCGACCAGCGAGCAACGTAGAAGTTTAAAATTGAATCTGGAAGGCGTGTTTACGCCTCAACAAATTCAAGAAATGGAGATCATCCAAGGTTTGCTGAACGCTTCGCCGACCACGGCCGAGTCGAAAACCATTCCGGAAAAGAGAAGTTTCGACGACGAGCCGTCGTCGGCGAGTTGGTCGATAAAGCCGGTTGCCGATCCGTTGAAACCGTACCCGCTGGAAAGTAGCGGCAGCTCCAGCGTCGAAGAAGCGATTCTGCCCGCCGATTACGTGGACGACGAAGAGCTGCCGGACGTGAGCAATTTGAACGTGATACTGGACTCGAACGACTTTTTAGCCGGAGCCGGCGCCGCCGCCAAGTCGTGTTCGGTCACATTGGGCGGTTCGTCGTTTGTCGGTTCGGCCGGCGCGTTCTTCTCGCTGTCCAGAACGTTGTCGAGAATCAGCGAACGCAGCACCACCTCCGAGCAAGAGCGCACCGCCACCGACATGGACGAAGATTCGACGAAACCGCTGAGCAGATCGTTGTCGATCGACGACAGTATCATGTCGAGCGGTGATCAGCATCCCAGTTTTTCGTCCGATCCGCCTTCCGGAATGAATTTGGAAAACGTATTCGACGAAGATGACGGCGGGCCGGCCGCAGCAGTCGATTCGTACGACGACGACGACGACGACGACGACGATAAGCTCGACTTTAATATACCGCCTCCTTTGTTATCGGGAGATGAAGAGTGGCCTTCGCCGCCGCATTCGGCCGGCTCGGCCAAGACTCCGGTTATCGATAACGAACGCTATAGCGCGGTCACAGCTGCGCCCACTTGTCCCGTTACCGCTTGCGCTTCCACATCCGTCGCCGCTGGTGCAAAGAAAAGCGAAGACGACGACGACGACGACGACAGTACCACCGAAGACAACAAAACGTTGCACCACGATGACGACGACGACGAAGTGGATGAGGATGCGGTCAGCGATCGCGACGACAAGATGGCGGTGGCATTCACCAAAGATATGCAAAGACCGCGCGGTTCGATCGGCGACGACACTTCGGCCGGTATTACCACTTCGGATTGGAGTAGCAGCACTGGTACGACTGTCAAACAAGCTCACGGTTTCGGTGCAGTCGCGTCAGCAGCCGGATTATCGGCGGCAACGTCCACCACCGGTGGCGGCGGCGGCGCCTACTACAGCAAAAGCGAAGATAATTCGTTAGCCGGCGACTACGGCGGTCTATCCATGTCTACGGATACGTGTATGGCTTCGGAGTCGCGTAAGAGCAGCACCGACGATTTGGCGCCTATACCGTTGGAGAAAAAATACCTCACCTTGGATCGTAAACAGACGTCGTTCGAACGAAGGCAAGTCTTCTTTCCGGCAACGTTTCCGTCGTTCGAAGACGAATACGATTCGCCGTACACGGAATCCGAAGACACGCCGTCTAGTCCGATACCGTCTCACGTGCTACGCAAACCGCCGCCCCCTCCCAAACATTTTCAAACGCCCGCTCCGCCTGCGCATCAGCACGCGGCGCTGTCATCCACGTCGTCGATAGTATCGACGACGTCGGCGGCCGTCGAAATGGCCCTCGGCCCCAACGCTACTGCCGCAGCAGCGACGGCCGCCGCTCAAAAGTTCATGCGGTCGAAATGCGAACGCAACCGAGCCGCTAAATTCCTGCCGCACTACACCAGCAGCAGCATGTCTACCAGTTTGGAGTCGCCGACCAGCGCCGAAAGGAAATTCGCCAAATCGGTAGCCAAAGCGAAATGCTACTCGTACTACTCGCTGGCGCGTAGTCCGCCCAGCGACGGATCCTCGTCTTCGCCGGACGCGCCCGAAACGCCGCTCACTCCTAATACCATTCCTCGCGTGTCGAAAAGACGCCGAAACCCGTTGACTTTGCGTAGACGACAACAAAGAGCGGCCGAAAGTCACGCCAAAGCTCTCGATTATTCGACGTCGCCTTCGTCTGCCCACACGCCTCATACGCCCAAACAATTCCACTACCCTCCCAGAAGGAGTAGACATTAGTAGATTCCGTCGCCGCCGCCACCACCACAACCATGTCCTTTTCGATTTTAATTGCAACTTTCGATAACAGTAATATTGAGCGTCGTCGATCGAATTACGCGACGCCGATACCGTTATAGTGTTCTGGCTTGTACGACCCCGTCTCGTCTGTTGATTACGAATACGCACATACTATCTGACATATCTACGCACAGTCAAAGGTCCCCCGTGTAGGGATTCGGTGCGGTGCGGTGCGGTGCGGTGCGGTGCGGTGCCTATCTGTTTAACCAAACTAAGAGTTGCGTACGTTGTCTGTAAACTAGGGTGTTTTTTTTTTCGAGATTCTAAAAAACTTTCATCTTCGAGAAATGTTTTTTCGGTTCTAAAAAAACACCGCAATCAAAACTTGTTTGCCAGATTGATCGATATCAACCCAGAATCCGTACCTCGAGACTTTCGAAATTCTGATCAATTTTGTACATAGGTTACAATACATCAAGACTGAAAACATCCCTCTAATGAAATTACAACTTTGCAAAATGAATAAATCTTTTGATAAAGTAACACTCCTCTGTTAAAACAACAAAACTTTCATCTTCAATGTTTGGCTGAAACAGTAAGCGAGTTGGAGCAGAGATTTTAAGGTGTTCAAGGTGCATTCGATATTGCTGAATGGACATTCTTTCACTGATTTTTAAGACGAAACGAAAAAAGTTACGTGCTGGTCTGTCGTATCTTTTCCCGCGTTTAAGACACAGTCAGAATTTCAAACGCCTCTGCTTGAAATTTTTATTTGCGGTGTGTTTAAAACACAATTAAACTTTCTGGGTGTGGGATAAGATTTCCGAAATCTCGAAGTACAAATTTAAAGAAACACCCTAGTATGAAGATGTACTTGCAACTTTCGTTTTTTCTGTTTGTTGATTTGTTTGTTTGTTTGTTTGTTCGTTCGTTCGTTCGTTCGTTTGTTTGTTTTTGTATTGTTTCGTTTTCTAATTTCAACGATACTTGCCCTTCTTACATCCGTTGTCACCTTCGCATCATCATTTCCAACTACCTACAGACTTTTCGTCAAACATATAATTGTAATGAAATGAAAATTGTTGAACTTTTTAAACTCGTGTGAGCCAATAGTAGCCAATGCAGGCTTCACATCCCCTTCGTCGCCATGTTTAGTCAATCGTTAATGCTAACTTTGAATGTTTTGTGAAATACGTACAGCGTAAGTTTCGCCATTTTGCTCAATTTAACTGATATATATATATAGAAAATGATGTTCGTTCGATGATCAGCATTAAAATATTTAAGTTGAAAACGGTTGTAAAGTGTAACCAACTTCCTGTATTTTTTATTTTTTTATTCATTTACTGTTATACTTATTTACTTATTTACTTACTTACTTATTCAACTATTATTTATTTTTGGAAGATCGCCTTCTGCAATTAGGTATTGTACGGATGGAGTATATGGAGTATATGGAGTATTCAATATTCGCTATTCTTCTAATTTTTTCCTTGTTCGTTTTTCTTCGACCAATTATAATCTCATTTTTTTTTTCAACGAGCAGTTTTCCCGGTATATATAGTGTTTGTTTTCTATAAGAAATCTTCGTCGCTTTCTTCGTCATTTCAGCTTTTTGTTAAGAAGTAAAGGAATATAATGATGGCAATATTTCGCAACGAGTCGATTTTTGCTTACCTATACCTTACAGATATGCTATCAGTGTATTACCAACATATGAGAAGAGAGTAGAACAGGAAGTGTGTCGGACGTTGCATTGGTTCTCCAAATGGTTTTGGGTTAAGTCAACCTGTGTTGTCGGTGCATTAAAATAGTATGTAGTTTTACTTAAATTTGGAACCGAGTACGAAACAAGTACTACTTACCGTAGATACTATGTACATGTGAGGTATCGAAAAATCGTTATTTTTAACTCGGGCTAAACTTCCCCTTTATCGTTTTCATTGCATAATTTTCAACCTTATCTCTCTTTACGCCCAGTATAAAGCACCAATGCTCGGAAACCACATTATTTGAAATACTTTGCTCAATTTACGGGTTGAAAACGATAGGCTGGATTTTTTTTGTTTTGTTATTTTTGCTTCGTTGAAAGCCTGTGAAAGGATTACTACGCATTTATAATATCCGATACTAAGTAAATATTTGGCGGAAATTTTTACATTTAGAGTATTCGTCTTCCTTTTAATAATGAAAAACTTCGCAATTTTCGCTCATCTTATTGATAGGCGGTGTTTTTTTTTTTTTTTTTATTGTTCATTTTTTTTACATTTCATTTACTTAATCGTGTTTAGAAAATAATTGCGTACTATTTTTACTCGCGTTAGTTTACGAAATCGTTACTTCAGTTTTTCACTTTTTTCTTTTTTTCGTTTACATTTATGATTATCGTTGTAGCGGTATGTTGTAATTTTTTTTTTTTTTTTTTTTTTTTCGTTAACTTACATAGGTAGTAGGTAGGTAGGTAGGATAGGTAGGTACAAACTATTGGTTGTAATTTTTTTTTTTTTTTTTTTTTTTTACCGTACGATACGGTAACACGGTATTTACTTATCATTCGATGAAAATTTGAAAGGTATACAATATTCGCGTACTTAGGTAACTCTTTATTTTAAATATTTATAATGCAAATTGTCATCATCAGATTTTTTTCTTAAAGTAGATGTCGCTATGCACGTTTACTCGGTTGGTTATTTTTCTGTCATTTTTTTCGTTTTTTGTTTTCATCTTTCGTACTCGTTTGTTGGAGTTTTTCGATTATTGTTTTTTTTTTACACTTTATATTTTACTATGCGGTTTGTTTTTATTGATAAATAATGTTTTTAGTGTTACCATTACGATTGTTTTTAAATTATTTTACTTGATTGGTAATTTCGAGCGTTTTACCCATAACAATAGGTTGTTGATAGTGATTGTACGCGCGATACGAAACGCATTTTGTTTAAGTTATTTTCGTCACTGAAGAGCGTGTTGAGAATTTTTTTTTTCTGGTTCATTCATTCATTCATTTATTTATTTATTGATTTATTTATTTATTCATTTATTATTACGATTATGATCATGATTATTACTGTTAATATGATTTTTTTTTTTATACATATATGTTCATTATGATTCGAAAGTATGCGATGCAAAATATGCGTACGACCACGAATTGAAATTTGAAATGAATGTGGTACTACTTTTCATCGCTTCGTAATATTGATTGTTGCAAAATTAACCGAACACGAGTAAAGTGACTCGATCAAGTTGAACCGATGATTTATGTGTTTATATGTTTGATGATGAGTGGAATGAAATTATCAAGTTTCAACTTCATTGCGATATTATAATTGATCGATAGCTGTTTTAAGTTATCTCTGTCACTGGACGATGGTGTTCTAAAAACAAAAGTTTTCGGCGTTTTAAAATTTCGTAATTTCGTAATTTTAGTTTCAAAACTCTCCAAATTCCTGTTTTTTTTTTTTTTTTTTTTTTTCATTTTCCAAACGCAGGAATACAATCGTATTACGAAGTTGAACCGTTTCAATGTTACCATTAGCCTGTGGCAATATTTAGTTGCATAAAAATGACACGAAAGTGAATTATTAATCACGATAAAAAGCACGTACTTATTTTCGATGAGAGACGAATTAATTTTCAATCGACCGAATCATTTTGAACAATTTTTAAAGTGATGGTTGTGTGTTTTATTTGAGAAATTTTACGAAACATTTATCTCGTTCTTGTTCCTATTGTATCGACATTGGCTTCGTAGTTGAAAAAGTGTGGTACCGCGATATAGCTAAATCGTATATAATTGTTTTTCTCCCTTTGTTTTTATTCTTTATCGACGAATCGATTAAAAGTAATAATTTTTGTCATTGTTGATTCGTAATGTGCATTTAATTTGATCGATTGATGCGTAAGGTGTTAATTCCTCAATAAATTTATACTTTATTATCGGTTTTTTTCGTATTCATTCTCCAGCGTTTTGTATCAATCAATTGTTAAATCTCTACCCGTTTCGTGTTGTACAATTATCGGATGTATTGGAGTAAGTGATCTTTTTAGAAAATTATCTACGTATTTTTTTCGCTGAATTTTGAATTTTTTAAGTTGTTCTAGAAAGTTTTAATTGGTTTTTTGAAAGTTTTTTTTTGTTCTTATTTAATTTATGCCGAAGCGTAGAGCAGTAACAATTTTTTTTTTTAGCGTTAAACATAAATAGGTATTCGAATTTTTCCGAACAGTTTTTCCATTTTTATGCTAGCCAATATAAATGTACTTGTTTTTGTATTGTATTCATTGTTGTTGTTCTTTATTACTATTATCGTTTATATTTTGTTCAATAACGCATGAAAATTTTTATTTTTTCATCATTCGATAAGGTAATTTGCCGGTAGTCGATAGGCGAGAGGAAATTGCTTTACATTTTTGTCAACTACATCGCATGTAATGATGAAAAAATGCCAAAAAACGGATATCCCCTGCATTGCTAACCAGCCAACTAAATCGTCTGCTTCCAGAAAAAATTCCAAATCAACCTAAAGCTACTTGCCGGTAGTTGATAACTCCTTTTCCTCCCCTCCAGCCAAACCCAGGCATGTGAAATTTTTTTTATATGTGTCCGACATTTTTGCATAAAAAACATTGCAGTATCTTATTTTGCAAAAACTTTGAAAAAAATCAATTTCGAACTCAGCGCTTAGCAAAAATTTTCAGGTTTTTACCGAAACACGAAGATTTTGGGGTTTTTGTTTGATGAAGTGAATATAATTCATGGCTTGGCTCAACAATGCCGGTGTTCTACTCTACATTGAATGGACTGTCCATGTCTCTGATCGTCTCACAAATCAGCTCCAAAGACGAAATTATCAACTACTGGCAAATTACATTACCGTTCGTCTGTTTATTTTGTATTTTATTTTAATCGTCAATATTTTATGCTGATGCTGCGTTAAGCTTGGCTTGATGCGAGTCCTCTATCGTGAAAAATTATCTCAAGTTGCGCCAGTTCTTCATTGTGTCATAGCTATTTTGTTGAAATCGATCGATTTATTATTTTCATAGCTTCTCGCTTGCTTTTTATTTGTAAGATAATACAAAATATGTGTGTTCTGACTCGTTTCAATATTTTCACAGTGGATGAAGCTTCAAAGAGCGACGACGGACCCCGTCAAAATGTGAACAAAATGAAAAAAAGCTCATCGTACGTATCGAGTAACGGTATCTACAATGGTAATCAAATTGTCGTCGAAGTTGAAACCAACATTCCCGCGTATAAGACCAATGGAATGCTGCCCAATTCGTAGTGAGTATTCGTTTGTGAAAAATTCATCAATAACGAGTGTTGTGTTTATCTGTAACCGAATTACCATTCTTTTGGTATTGTCGTTGGTATTTTTGAATTCGAACGTGCCTTAAAAAATTCTTCCGCGGCTCCTTCGTACGATCACGTTCCTGACCATGCTAACGGTTTTTCATTATTGCGTTTGGATCAGTGATCGAAAAGCTAAGAAATTATATTTCCTGGTCGTTATTTTCTCGTTCCTTAGCAACGATAGTGTCGTTCTTTCTCAGTTCCCGCGTTCCGTACAAAATTTACGTTCCTTCGTAACTATACTGTCTCTTCTTCCCCCTCTCTTTGTTTTTCCATTGAAAAATTTTGCATACCTAATAGTTATGCCCAAATAAATTCGCTACAAATGATTTTTTGCTTTTATTCAAAATTGCCTGATCGCTACGAAGCAGAAACCAAAATCGAATCTAAACTTCTAAAGTATAACAAGTAGCGATAACGAACGAAACGTGAAATTAATTCGAAAAGACTCGAGAATCAGTCGTAGTTCGGGAATAGTAAGACGTACGATTGCGATAACGAATAACAAGTGCTTTTAAATTTGATGAAAATTTATGAATTTTAATTTTGAATTAAACTGAAATAAATTGATAAATGAATTGAAAAATCGGTAATCGAAGTTGATAAATTACATGAAAACGAAAAGGTGTCAACAAAATCGAAAAATATTCGTTCTTTTTGAGTAATTTAGATGAACTTTAGATTTTTGACGTTATTCGGATCATAGGATTAATTCTAATGTGAATCTCTTCGAACGAATAGAAAGATTTGTTTGTTTTTAATTTTCGTTAAAGGAACATTTTTCATTAACGTACGATGTTAATTTTAAATTGTTTTTCTTTTTCAGTGCTACAAAATTCCTGAGTAATGATGAAATTAGTATCGAATCACCGATGCCGGAATTACGTAATATATCTAGAATCAGTAGTAATCACGAAGATATGATGAATACGGATACCAAAAAGAAAGTAGGTTCATTCAAATTTTACGATCATTAGAATCCTTTATTTTCTCGACCCGTTCTTCGTCATTTATTGAAAATATTCTGTGGAACAGCGTAAAACGTCATAGTATGCGTGTAGTGTAGACCTAATGTGTAAAAAATAATCGAGATAGCCAACTGAATGTGCAGGTTGAGAAGTAAGCGAGCCTGTGGCTGTTTCGACGTTTCGTGTTCTGAGCTGAGATTCGGTCAAAGCCGTGCTACATTGTGCTTGCGTACAATTCGATTTTCGTTGATAGGTTTTGATTACAAATTCATGCTACATACATGATGCATGAATGTTTCTTTCAACAGTTACTTTCATTACGATCAACGAAAAGTTGATACATGTCGTAGGAATATGCAAGATGAAAATTGCTAATTTTCTTGCATTAACTTTGTGTAAATCATTTTCACACATCAACACGCATGGAATCTGGTGCATCGCCACAGTAAATATTAAAATTACTCCCTTAAATTCTCGACTAGAAAAATTTTAAACGAATTACTTTTGAGAAAAAAGGAAAAATCTAAAACGTCGGATTTGTCTGTATAGTGGTCTATTCTTATGTTAATCGTAGAAATTTTAATTATTCATTTATTAATTGGTTTGTTTGTTTGTTTGTTTGTTTGCTTGTTTTTTTATTATTATTTAGAGACCTTCGGAGAGAGCTTATTTTATCGCCAAAGAATTATTATCCACGGAAAGGACGTACCGAAAAGATTTGGAAGTTATTAGCTTTGTGAGTTTGATTTTTTGCAGTGCCGGATTGACTGTCCTACTTTCGACTGTGGCTTCATGATCAATTCATGGCCCTTCTTCTGCTCCTCAGACAAAATACGACTATACAAAAATACCCAAATCAATCGTAAAGTCAACATGTTCTGGTGCCTTGACTACCTGCATGACGAAAGAATCCTCAACATTGAATTATTGAAAAATACGAAGCACAGATTTTTAATTAATAAGAATCACTTTCTACGTCTATATCCGCTATAGTTTTCAAATTATGAACATTGTGGCAAATTGAGATAAGAATTATTTCCTACGGATGTTATAAATACGGTATTTATTTCGAGAGCTGAGACGTCCAACTCTAGGTATAAATATTACAGATAAGGGAAATATAATTTCAACGAACTTAAATTAAGGTAAATTCGTATAAATAGGGTAAAAATTCAAGACTATTGTGATTTGTGAAGTCTGACGCCTCATCAGTCGGCAACTTATACTACACCGTACATCGGTGGAAAATACATTTACGTATTTTAAAAGTGAAGATATCTACGGCGGTGGGAGGGTTTTGCAGAGTATTTTTTAGACATCGTGAATTGGGTGTTGAAAATTAATTCGAATTTCCGACTACTTTTCCGTTCGACTCGATCCGGTACCAGCTTTTTGCCTGTAATCACTTGATCATGCAAATTTACTAATTTACGTTGTTTTTTTCTCGAAATTTTTTCAGTGGTTAAGAGACGAATTCACTAAGGAAGACGATGATTTGCAGAATTTCGAAGCCATCGATCATTTATTGTCGATTATGGATCCCATATACGATGCACATTGTGTACTACTTCGAGAAATTGAAATTCGGGTTTCCAGCTGGGATCCTCCATACATCGGGGACATTTTGTACAACTTTTTTGAGAATTTAAATGTACGTTTCAATCGTTATAATTTTACAAACTTTGTGGACTGGCATAGGTATTGCCGAAAGAAGTACGTAAATGTTCGTAAATGAATTGCAACTTTCAAAACTATGTTCATAGTTGTACGATAGATATTTGGAAGAACATGGGAAAATTCTCGAAGAGATTAACGCGTTATACATTTCCAACGATAAATTCGAAACTTTGTACAGAGAATTCGAATCTCAAAAAATTTGCTACTTACCTTTGACCGTTTTTATTCTGAAGCCGTTACAAAGGCTTCTACACTATACTCAGATATTAGATAGTAAGTTGAGTTGTATTTGTGCTTAGCGATTCAGTCGTATTCACATGGATCGGTTACGCAACAGAATATTAAACAGATATATTTGTATTTTCGCAGATTTGTTGATATATTATGGAAAGAATCACGCTTATTACGAAGATTGTTATCGAGCTAGACTGGTATTGTTGAATACCGCTAGACACGTACCCAACATTCTGAAGAAATCTGTGAGCAATTATTTTCTAGTATAATTTCTTTACGATTGTACGATATACTCATAAAAATATAACGTTGTTCCGCAGGAGAATTTAGCTTTGCTGCACGAGCTGGGTCGCGATATCAGCGGTATCGATGGCATTTACGTTCCTGAAAGAGAATTCATAAGACAAGGATGTTTGTCCAAGTTTTCTCAACGAAAAGGATATCAACAAAGGATGTTCTTTTTGGTGAGTTTTACACGTATTACTGTATTGCACGGGAATGTAATGCGATAGTATGGATGAAACATACGTAACGTTGTGTGCAGTTCTCAGACCTACTATTGTATTCGGCAAGATCCGGTCATACATTCAGAGTACATGGACAGTTACCGTTGAACAACGTTATCATCGAAGAGCGACCAGATACGCCGCAACAACATTCCTTTTCTATTTACGGCGGTAACAGGGTTGTAACGGTGGCCGCCAACAGCGAAGAAGAAAAAGATAAATGGCTGGAGGATCTTACCAACGCTATTCAAAAATGTAAAACCATCGCTAACCATTTGAACGGCGATGTTGATAACAATTCACTTTACTATTTTAGTCTGAAGTCGTGCAGTAAGTGGCTGCGACCAAATTTATGAAACATGAATAAAATATGCTGACTTATACGTAACTGTAATCGCGTTTATTTCAGACTCGTCGGATGACATTTCCGAGAAATACGAAGACATTAACAAAACGCTGGCTATTGCTAGCCAGCGAAGCAATAAAACCGTGTACGTTTGTTGGCATCGAAATACTAGTATCAGCATCGATGATCATTTAAGAGCAGTCGAAGTAATTTTACGAATTTACGTTTATCTATTCGATTTATCGAGCTGTAGTACTTGTAGTTATATTCTACTTACTTATTTGTACTTCCGTATCATTCGTTTGCAGAATCAGCTGAGCGGATTTTTACTAAGAAAATTCAAAAATAGTAATGGCTGGCAGAAGCTGTGGGTAGTGTTTACTAATTTCTGCTTGTTTTTCTATAAATCATCTCAGGTGAGTGAACCGTTTTATGTATTTTTCGTAAATTTTCACGAAATAAAATGAGACTTACGAAACGATCTTTACATATTGTGTTGCAGGAAGACTGTCCCTTGGCTGGATTACCGTTGCTGGGTTATGCGATAACAACGCCCGCTGAGAAGGACGGTATACAGAAGAATTACGCGTTCAAATTACAGTTTAAGAATCATATTTATTTTTTCAGAGCCGAGAGCGAATATACATTCAACAGGTATAGTTTGGTCTTTTAGAAGATAGATATGAAAAAACATTGGTGAATTTGGATTGTGAAATAATTGCAATGTTAGATACTTCTATTCGAAGTATTCTCTCGTATTGATTTGTAAGAAAGGAGATTCTCGACTCCATTATTCAGTTTGATATTTTTGAAATATTATTCGCAGAACAATGTTTTCTCTTGATAAGTTGAAGTAATTAGAGATCTCCATCTGATCTGCTGTAACTTGCTCTCAATAAAATGTTTGATTTTTTGATTTTCTATCAATTAATTCTAAGAATTGAATTATTCGTAAATTTTTTGTTTTTCCTCTTGATAATTATTACATAAATTTATGGTGTTCTGTTCTTAGATGGATGGAAGTTATCGGCAATGCCACGCAGCACTCGGGTCGATATCGATTGTTCAGTAGAAAAGAAAGTACTCATTTAGATATGAACTCAGCTTGAATCATTTTTTTATCTTTTTGCGTTTTTTTCTCTCTCATTTATATTTGTTATGCTAAATTACTCTTGTATCATCTACGTATATGTGTATTGCGTGTAATAGTTACGTTAGAATTACCCTTGTATGTATCATTAAATGAAAACGTTCTATCCATAATCGATAATCGAAATGTACGTATTCAAAGGATTTTTGTTGTAGTTGAAGGAGGGTCACGATGTTGCCTTTTCGGGAAAAATTGTACATTTCAAATGAGGCCATTAATAATTTCTTGATTGGGTGATGAATTCCACACTTCCAAATTAATTGTGTTCGTATTTTATTAGGTAAATTTTGTACGTATTTATTAATATTTTACTTGGAAAAGAAAAAAAAAGAAAAAAAAAACATTTTTAATACGATTTGTTACGTTACTAGTTTTGTTAATTTATTTTGATGTTTTTATTGAACAAGAAAACCTAATGTCAGTTATTTTATAGTGATTATAAATGCGAAGACTTTTTTGCGCCTTTTGTATGACGCGGTATATTTATAATTAAATATCGTTGAAAGTTGATGTCAATCATTTACAGTATTACGTTCTGAAAAGAATTAACGAACATTAAGGTTACATGTTATATTCAACAATACGTCGCGTTTGATAATAAAATTGAATAAAACTTGGAAATACTAATGTAAGAACATAAAATGAACTGATCATATATCTGGAGACAAAAATTGATCGCTAAGTTCTACTTTCTCGCCAGGTTTAAAGGCAGGCATACCCAAGTATGGACAACTAGCACATCTGAAGGCATCGCCTAAATAACACTACAAAAAGACATTATCAGTATTATACTTAATTTGTGATGTTTCTCGAGGGTAATCAAGCGAGAAATCTCTTTAAACATACATTTCCGCAAGACGATTTTGCTTGAGAAATGTCCTTTTTTGTGTCCAAGTCTGCTTCGAGTTCTTCAGCTAGTCCACATGTGCATCCTTTACACGCTTTTCTTTTTCCTGTCGTTCCACATACTGAAAATTATTGTACACAAGGCATTAGCAACATCGCGTTGAGCTAAAGATTTCAATGTAGAAATGGATTTACGAAATCCTTCATTTTGTAGCGAGCTCTGTCTTCTATTGCCATCATCAGAGTTTCTCTGCCAACTAACTTTGTATTTTTATTTGTTTAAAATTATAGCCAAATTCAACGAGAAATTAAATCATCAATAAAAATCATTAGAGCGAAAAATAAACATTCATCAACTTTGAATTTAGGGCCATACTTTTGTTGAAACATAGGTTGAATGCGTTTGAAATACGAAAAACTTAATAATCGGTCAAGACATTCTATGAAAGTCTGTTCCAATCGAGAAAGGACTAAATATGCTCATTTCTGCAGCTAAAATTCCCCATTTGTTATGAGTAATTTTGTTCTTTGTTTAGCCAAAACATCCCTGAAACAATGCACATTCCTGTTGTCAGTTCAGTGATTGGTCATTTTTATTATTACCTCATTTTGATTGCAGGATTTCAATAGAATTAAGTGAAAACATGCATTTTGATAATGGGAATTTGAATTGCAAAATTGAGCATATTTAGTCCCTTCTCGATTGGAACGGACTATAGTCATAATCATTTCCCCGGGAAAAATTCTCAATACCATTAAAGAAACTAAAACTTTCGATTCATAAAGACCGAATACCTTGATGCAGACACCTCGAACATCCGAATTGTATTTGTTCGGATTTTCAGCTCAAAAATGAATTAATTTTTTTGTCAACATTGTGATAAAAACTCAAAGAAACTACGCATACGAAAAAAAATTTAGTATTCCTGGTAGATAGAAGATTTTAGGCTCTATAACTTCGATTTGCATCGTTAGTTTACAGGTTCCATATTAAAAAATTAAATATTACGGTAAATTCTTATCCGATCGCAAAATTATATAGTCCGAAATTCTTCTACTGTTGGAGAGTAAAGATAAGTACTATGAAATAGATTATAGTAGCACCATTCAAGATTGAGAGGAACAACAAGGAATTTTCCGAATCTCAGGCAGTAAGTCCAACGTTGTGATTTAGACAACTTGTAGTACATCACGCTTGCATTCGTAATAGTTAGTCAACATAACTCAAATACCTTTCAGTGACGAGGGGTCTGGCTTCTGTAAGTCATCTTCATCTAGTAATTCGTCGGCATTTATATAATCTTCGTCGTTATCATCCAGTTTCCATAATGAAGCTACTTCTTTCGTGTTAGATGACAGTGCTTTTGATATGGTAATTGTTTTGAACGAACCAACCTATTTAATTGCGGCAACAGACGGTAAGCGAATTTTGTGGATTGATACTTGATACGTGTGTGTTAAATTGAAAGTACATACTTCGTAATGTGGTTTTTCACTTTGAACATAAAGAATCTCTTTACCGCTACAACCATGAAATTCCTGATCGATTTCGAAGTCATCAAACTTCACAGAAAATCTTTTGGTTGGTTTCAGATCCGCGTTAACGAAACCGGATATTAGTAAATTCGTTCTTAGCAGTTCCTTTTGTTCAGGCTCTAGTATTATCTGGTAATTGACGAAGCGTCCACCTGGTTTGAGTAATTTCAGGAATACTGACAATACCGATAAGTCGTAGGGACTAGGAGTGTTTACATTTACAGATATAATTGTGTCGAATTTTTCATTCAAATCTGAAATTTCAAAAAACGCGTGCACAAACTAATGTTTCCACAGATTATCGAGTAATATTGCTTACTTGAAAGAGAAGATGAATCAGCAAAAGTGCAGTTATTCTTCAGTTTTTCTTGAAAAAGTGACTTGAAGTTGGAAGTTCCTTCCGTGAATAATATTTTTTCGTTAAAATTGATTTCTAGAATGACAGATCCCATGATCTTAATTTGAGCTTTAAATTTCTATTTTTTTTTTTTTATATTTGACGAAATCGTGAAATGCAGAAGAATTCTAAGTGTCTCTACACCGCTTCGATCCAATTTTTATAAGTATGGTTTAGTTATGATTACTCTCGTTGCTCTCGTCGTACTTGATAATTAATTTTTGATAAAAATTATAAAAATAATAAAGGTATTGATAAGAAGCTTCAAGTTCAATTCAACGGAATACAGCACTCCTACTGGATAAAAGAGTGGACTAACACAAAATCATCTCTCTGCATAGTTTTTATTTTTTCAATTTTCCCGCCGAACTCGAGTAGACTGTGAGACTGGAGAAGAGTGATGCTAAAGGCTCGGCTAAGAAGGGTTGGTTGGACTAAGAATCGTAAATCTGGAATCCAGAATCAGCAACTATCAACACTGAATTTAAAAAAAACGGAAGTAGCAACCGTTGGAAAATTGCATAAAAATTAAAATTCAGTTAAAGATTATCGCACATCGAAATTTATTCCAAGACTGCTGCTTCATTCCGATAAATTCAGCTTCGTTCAATTTTTAAAAGCGAAGTTCTCCATAATTATGAAATCTTTAAACTTCTGTTTTTCTGCTAATTTTCGATTTCGATCGATCCCTCTTTGCTTCTCAGTTCTTAGTCAAGTTTCGAGTATGTTTTATTCCGCGTTTCTATTAACGATTCAACTTTTTCTTTTTTATAATTAAATTTAATGAAAAAATGACTATCAACAAGCATCAAGTACTTGGGTACTTATAAACTTTTCAGTCATTTGTACTTAAACGTAAAATTCTCGCAGAATAAAAAATGTTACTTCAGGGGACTTTCGTGTATGAAGTTATGCATTATAGCATAATCCAATGTGAGTAAATACACATTAAAACAAAGTTTATTAACCACATTGATGTAAAAGTAAGATCAATAAAAACTAGACAATGTAATGTTTGACTTCACAGGATCATTACAACTGAGACCATTTAAAAAAAAAATTTACCAAACAGGAATATTAAAAAAATTCTCAAAGTACTTATTACATTGCATCACATACCTACTTCAAACTTGGAAGACATATTTATATCCAACTTGAAAGAAATTTCGACGCAATACGTAAACATCAGTTATAAGTCAAGATGAGAATCCAAAAAGTTTTAAAGTACCGACATCTTTTTTTCTGTCGTATGATTCTTTATCGTCGCACGCGTAAGCTAATATATATCGTTTGGGATGCCAAGCAACGGTAAAGGTAGGTGTTTCAACAGGAATATCAAATACTCTCGCTCCAGTTGAGACTTCAGATACGTCTATGTATAAATCTTCACTGGCAGCAGCGAGTAACGCGCCATCGTGAGAGAAGTGTAATGCTCTTACAGGCCAGCTTAATCTGAAAGTAAAATATATTTAGGAGACAAGTACGAAGAAGCATGAAGGATAACAAAACAGAGAAACGAACCTTGGTATCATTCGTACGCACACGAAGCTTTCAGCTAACCAAACAGATACCGATGCATCGGCCGAACCAACAGCAAAATGTTTACCGGTAGGGTCAAAATCAATACAAATACAAGTACCCGAGTGACCTTTAGCTACATGCAATAAATTCATTTGCGGATATCTGAAATTGATACATCATAACAATATTACAACATTCGTATTATGTGCTAGGTACTATGAATATCAAAAACATCATTTTAAGTATCCATGGAACTCACAAAAACACTGGAATAGACCCTTGGCCGTTGGTGATGAAAAACAAGTTACCATTATTATTCCAACTGATTTCGTTTACCTCATAAGGAAATTGCTTTTCGATAAATTTTTGACCGGTATGGGTATCTATGAAAGTTACTAAATCTTCTTTATTTCCCACTGCTATTGTTTTACCATCCGGTGACCATCGAATATTTATATTTTCGCCTAAAAATGATTGAACGTTATATAGACAGATTTTTTTTTGGAAAAACACACATACCGAATACAAATGAAGATGAAAATTTCTGTTACCTTTCGTATGTATAGTGGAACAACACTTAGCTTGTCTCGCATCCCATATTCGAACTGTTTTATCACCACCGGCTGTACACAAAAGTTCTGGATGAGTCTTATGCCAACATAATTGATCAACGCTGCCTTCGTGCTCATTAAAGGTAATTATTTTATTCTGTATAAGAAGGAAATAAGTAACATATTAATGGTACATTCGTAGCAAGTAACATGCATTTAATAGGAATAAGGCTCTTACGTACTAAAGAACTTTGAGTGAAATGGAACACCGATACGGTTTGATCGAAAGAGCCCGAAGCTAGGTATTTTCCTTCACAATTCCATCCAACTGAGTGTACTTTCGCTGTGTGGCCTTTATATTCCTTCGTTCTCTGGTGACTAGTGAAAATTTTCTTGTATTCTTCGGCTTTTGAAGCCAACGACGGCGCTTCACCGAAGTCCAACATAATGAATGCCCAATAGAATAGTTGAAACTACTTGGTGTCAAATCATGAAAAATCACTATTGATGGTTATATCAAATTTGAATAGCATTTTAGAAAGAATTCCAGCGGTTGACTTCCCTTTAGTTTTCCCAGCATCTCATTTCAATCTTCATGTTTGTTCAATGTTTTTGTTTACAATATTACCAGGAATCCAAGATGACATAGACTTAAGGTGGGACTTCGCGTTTCGCGGTTTTCAACATTGCATACATTTTTTGTCAAAGACAGAGTTATTAAGAGGAATGAATTTTGAATTTTTTTTTTCGTTTTAGGGTCACAATTGAAAAATAATTAAGCGTGTTTTAAAGAATAATGTTGGTTTGAAGTAATGGAACAGTTGAATCCATTTGAAAAGACGCTAAATCGGAGTTTTTGCGATTTTTAAGAAATTTTAGCCATGTCGGTTCCATTGAAAGTTTCTGCAGGGTTTCTCGAAAATGACGGAATGGAATTTAATGAATTTTGGATATGTTGTAGAAAACAGTACCACCGACATGTATACACAGCGCTTTTTAAAATTTTTTAATTTAGATCAAAATTATTTGAGCTTAAAGAAACTTGGAAAAAGTGTTCTCGTTTAGCATGAAAATTGAAAGCAGTGTTGCAAGAACGGAACGAGACGAGAACGCGTTTGAACCAATGATGGAAGAACGAACGAGAACGAGAACGAGAACCGGGAACGAACCCGAATTTCGAAGAACTTTTCTAAGAACCAAGAACGAGAACTTTGTTCCTGAAATTGGTTCCGAACGAACTGCAGCAGTTGTTACGCCAAAAGAACTGAATTAAGAACGAACGAACAACTTGCAAATTTTGTTTTGAAGAAA
>FIZR01011311.1:0-16796 GCA_900060175.1 Ferrisia virgata
TTTTGAACCCTCAGCACCCCCCCCCCCAATAGTGCAAAACTTAATTTTGACCCAAATTTATTTTCCCCTTTTTAAGCTAATGAATAGAAAAACAAATGTTGTACAGCATATCAAAAAATCAACCTCCTAAGTCAATTAGGAAGGAAGATATGGGGGTTTTCCCCCGTTTTAATCCTGAAAAGGGGCTATTCTTTCCCTATCTCCCCACCAAATTGAGATAGGAAATTGAAATTTGGTATGGATATTCAATTCGTGCCCTAGATGTGCCTTTTAGAGGTTACAACTTTTTAGCTCCATTACACCCCCTCACCCCCCAAGCAGTTTTTTGATCGCTTTTTCTCATTTTTGGAGTTTATTCCTCACATAACTCCCCTCCGAATTGAACTAGGAACTTGAAATTAGATATGTACATATAGTAGGGGCCCTAGATGTGCTTTTTAAAAATCAGATCTGTATATCTTTGCCCCTTCAATAATTAGGATATGCAAAATATCACACATACGTCAAACTTAAATTATTATACTCGTGGTGTGAAGGAAGTACTTATCGAAGTGAAACACCCTGTATATATGAGAAAAAAATTAAAAATAGAGAAGAAAACTATTCGCTTATACACGTTTAATTCCGTTTATTTTGCAATTCGAGCTGAAATAACGTGTATTTATGGCGTATCAGTATCGTAGGTACCTATCGTAGTATAGTTTATTCTATGATGCTGGGTGAATTATACGAGCTTAACTGGTCACAGAGAGATAAGGTCATTTGAATATTTTATCTAAAATTTCGAGTAGTTTAATTTACACCGGGGAAATGAGGTTAAAAAGTTTGACATCAATTTTCATTTTATTTATTTCATTTTGCGGAAAATGAATTATTGGTGGAATAAATGTAAATGCAGCGGCCTTGGATGTGGTCTTTATTATTATTTTTTAAAAAACTATCGGGTCATGAAATATATATAAACATTTTGCATCCTTCTCCTACGCAGTATTTATTTTCACTTCGGTACATTCCCACGAGGAAAACTCTCGCCTTCAAAACTTTTTTCCATTATATAATAAAAAATCATAAAAATGTTATCGTATACTTACCTACCTACTTGGTATTTCAATTCAGGTCGAATAGCAATTTTTTTACACGTTTGATTTTCGCAAAAAAAAAAAAAACGAAACAAAACAATTGAAAATTTTTAGTCATTTTCGACGTTTATATTATAATCAACATATTGTCGAGTAATTTTCTTTTCCTTACTTTTCGCATATATGTGTGCTTTTTCATGAGGTATATAATAAAGCATTTTCTCGTCTAATATCGTACTCGTGCAAGTGGATTCGGAGTACTAATTCTACATTCTGTATGAGCTCTCGTATATGAAACGTGAAAAAATTCGAAATTAAAAATATTTTTTAGCTTTTCTCTGATAAGAATGAAATAACTCGTATATATTAAAATGGTATAAAGATGCACTTATCTGTACAAAAAAAGGGAAAGTTTCGTAACGGTTACGCTTGAATTAGATATTTTTGGTGGTTGAACACGTTCGTAATGCTGACGATACTTATTTCCCCCTTGGTTCATTTTTTTTTTTGTATTCCAAGAAGAGACATATTTTTTACTGCCAAAATCAATTTGGTAAGATGATCGTAACAAAGTGTACAGATAATTTCCACTAAATTAATCTTCGCAAGTTTGTTTTATCTTACGGTAAAAAATTTCAAACGAATCAACACTTTTAAAGTATTAAACAAATCAATAAGTTAAATATTGACTCGAAAAATTTCTTCTCTGCATACTACGCTGCTGTATCTTTGCGAGTTATTCTTTTCATTTTTGATAAATATTTTATTAAACTTTCTTCTAATACGATTTGTATGCCTACACAGAAGTTACTCGTGGTTTGTTATTTTTTTTTGTTTGGTTTGTGGTTAGTTTGAAATTGCGTTGGTTGATCTTACGGTGGAAAATTTTAACTCGATAATTGAAAATACCTATTATAATTGTTTTGTTTTTTTTCAATGCGGAAATAGATCTTTATTTATAGGGTTTGTGAATTAACTTTTTAACCTGGTTTTCTATGTCTGTTTTCCAATAAAAATCCGGTCTTTACAGCACATCGACTTTTACAACGCGGCCCATAGGATGAAAGGTGGAGTATCAACGAAGTACGCTTTCGAGTCTAAGAATTTTTTCTTCTAAAAACTTAATTATTTGCAGAATTCAATACTGTTTAAAATTGAAACTCCCTCAATGGACTCAGGTTGGTGGCGGATTAGATATATATGAGTGAGGATGACCTTCTATCAAAATTTAACAATGCCCAAATCTAGAAAAGGGGTTTCTGAGGGATAAAATCGATCCGATAAGTACATTTAGCAAGAGTACCGTGTGCTTTTTGAGGATTTCGACTCTTCAGCACAACCCCCCACCCCCTTCACAGACCTAAAGAAGTAGTTTTTGCCAGGTTTTCAGGGTATCTAATTGAGTTTTTCTTTTTCAAAAAATTATTACTTTTTCATTACTTTTTTATAAATTTTTCGGCAGTCTACAAAACTCGATCCTCCCTTTTCTGTCTCCTCTTCTTCCACCACCTCTCAAATAAACTGAATCAAATAATGGTCAAAAAATATTCAAAATGTTAGAGAAGGCAGAAGGAAGTGCATGCAAACGAAATAAATGCGATTAGAAAGATGCAGCACTAACGAAGCACAAACGATTGACACTACATTCAAGTTCCTACCATTCCCTCGAAAACTGTAAGTCTCCACTCCTAAGCAAAAAAGTTTTTTTTAAGGGGTCATCAGTAGGTCTCTGTCGTTCACTAGCATATTGCACCTCGCCATTCATCACGATTGCGTGCCTGTAAAGCAGCTCTTACCACAAAGCCCGAACCTGAGATCTTCCTCTCGCTCTTTTACCAGGGACCTTCTTAAAGAGAATATCTTTTTCGAGATTTACGACTTCTCTCCTGGTCACATGTCCAAAATACCCTAGAATGCGTCTCTCGCGTAAAACACTTAGCCTGACCGGCTACTCTATTTCATTGACGATTAAGATGTTGGTTCTTCACGCAGCCCAGTGTATCTTTAGCATTCTTCTCCACACTCACATCTCAAAGGCATATAATATTGCAAACGGATGTTCTTAGCACCACGGCTCCATTTAAGGGGCCCCAGAACTCGAGACCGTTTAAATTTATCGCACTTAATTGGTGTTTCTTGCGAGAATAGTCACTGTGGGTTCGCAGGTTCTTCAGTAATAGTCAGTTTACCCCTTTAACCAGGAGAAGTCTGAATGGTTTGTGTTTAAGTCTGAACGGTTTGTGTTTATAACTAAAGAGTGAATTCAAATATATTGAATAGTACACTGCTATGGCTCAGCGGGAGGAAGAAGTCCCCCTGGTTCTCCTTTGGTTGTCTGTAATACAGTCAAGGAGTACCATGAGAAAATTCTACAGCCCGTTCCCACACTGGGAGAAGCACAAACAATTAACACTAATTTCAAGTTCCTAGCATCCTCTTGAAAATTGTATGCTTCCAGCTACAATCAAGAGTGTTTTTTAAAAATCAGTAGAAGGTAGCAAACCTAAACAAACACTAACGAAGCGCAAATGATTGATACTGGTTTAAACAATCACACTTTCATGGGCGAAGCTTGCAAAGTTTTTGAAAATAGGAGTTGAAGATTTTGAGCGCAAACGATTAGTACCACTTTCAGCCTTCAACTCTGTATGGACGGATCTGGAGACATGCAGCCAGTGAAAACCAAACTATTATGGGACTGTTGACCTGCATTGGACGAAGAGAGGAAGTAAACTATAAACCAAGGCACATCGGAGTGACTTGGGAGCCTCGGGCTAGAAGTCTTCAGAAGCTGGCTCTTTTTGGAGCCTAACTCCAAAGCCACAGTCCTATATTTTGAAAAGACAAAGCCTTGCTCAAGAACCAGAGCCTTATATTTTGAAACGATTGAGCCTTGCTCCCGAGTTAGAGGTTGGCTAGAGCCTAATATTTTGGAGGGATGCAGTCGAGCTCTGGAGCTGAGCACAATAGAGAAAATATAAATCTACGCGGGTAGTGTTTCTATGCCTTGAACCCATGGCTGGTATACTAAATCTGGCAATGCAACGTTGATTTGACTGTTCTAAAAAGCCCAATTCAACATTAGTTTATGTGAGAACTTTGCAGTTTTTCGCTTATATTTTTTTGTAGAAGGGGCCTATAAAAATTTTTATGGAACAGTTTTTAAAGAGAATTGAATCATCTTTCCAATGGTATATTTACTCATAGCTATTATCGTTCTTCAAATAATTAAAGTCGAATGCTTGCATAACATTATCTTTAAAATGATAATAGCTAGTGTAGTGCTTCTAGTGAAAGAAATATAGCAATTTTTTGCTCTTTCTGGAGCCATTTAAAATTGAATCTCGAACTGTAGAACTGCAGCTAGAGCTCTATAAAATAAAATCTTGGGCTTAGGAGCCGGAACCTCCTAACACAAATCTTGGGCTCCAGAGTTGGAGCCACATCGACAAAATCTCGGACTCTGGAGCTGGACTTAGAACCTTGTGAAATGAAATCTGGGGCTCCGATACCTTTCGTATAAACAAAACTCGCTGTTAGGTCCTATATGACCATTGAGGCCATTTTTAAATTTATTCTACTACCTACAAGAAATCAAGAAATGAACTTATTTTCATAGACAATACGTTGTTCTCATATCTCACCCACAGTTACTGTGATATTGTTAACCAATGACGACATGCACTTTTTTTTATGAGAATAAATTGAATGATTTTGATGATAATTACTTCGGTAATTATCATGGTTATAACAAGAATCATTGTATTTTACATCAATGTTATAACTAACTTCCCTTATTACAGATAGCAGCAGCTATCCGTAATAAAGTTGACAATCCTATGCTTAATTTTAGAGAGGAAGTGCTGAGGGGCTAAAATTGACAAAAATTCTTCACTTTTAAATTAATCAATAGAGAATAGAAAGTTGCAAAACATATCCGTAGATCAGCCTCCTACGTTGATTAAGAAAGTAGATATGGAGGGGAGAGTTCTCCTTTTTGACCTTGAAAAAATCAGTTTCAGGTATATTTCTCTTTGAAATTTAATTGAGAAGTGAATATTCGGTATGTAGATTCCGTAGAGGTCTTAGAACTACTGTTGGGGGTTCCGACTTTTCAGTCCCATTGCATCCTTCCATTGCACTCCCTTACAGTACAAAAAAAGTAATTATTAATTAATTTTTCTCATTTTTTTGATTTTGTTCCACGTATATCTCCCTTCCGAATTGATTCAGAAGTTTGAAATTTGATATGAAAAGTTAGTAAGGATCGGAGATGTGTTTTTTGGGTGTTTCAGCTATTCACCATAATATCCACATGCAACTCCGACCATTGACATGAAAAAAAAAAAAACATCGCACAATACGCCTTTTTCATTTCTCCTCCAATCGAACAATTCACGTATTACTAATATTTTACAAGAATCAGACTCAAAAAGCAAAACATTTTACGACGCAGTTTTTTTTATCTTTATATTGAGAATGCATAAATTTTCTCATCCTACGCACTTTTCTACTCATTGGAAATTCGAATGCTTCAAAATATATTCTTCGGTACAGTAAACTAAGCGAGTTGATATACACATGGAAGTGCGTAAAGTGATTTTTGCAAAACGCCTAAAACGTGTGCGTGTGTTGTGAATTTTATTGAAAAAAATTGTAAATATATGTTTTTGTAAGGAGTCAGCCTAGGGCGATCGATACTTAGATTTTTTGCGCTTTTATCGATATAGGTATGCAACATTTTCATCACTTTAAGTAATAACTTTTCCAGTGAAAAGAAATTTTTCAACGCGAATTCTACGATATAAGTACGAAATTCGAATACTGGAATCAGAAAGAGGTGAGTGGAAGATATGTACTTATAGAAGAAGTTCTACAAAATAGCTTTACAGTAAAAGCCTTTTCTGATTAAAGTTCGCACAGATTTTTTTCCTTTCGAATTTTACGCAGGACTACGTCAATTTGGCGCTGTGAAAATTTCGCCTCTTTTTTTTTCGAAAAGAGCAAAATTATGAAATTTATCTCGCTTTGAATATTTATACGCTTAGAATTGGTTAGAAATACTTTCACCAACGATGTACGAAAATTATCATTTTTATTTTCTTTGCGACTATACTTTTGTCGAGTATGAGTATTTTTTTAAAAAAGAAGGTTTTTCTTGTTTTTTTTTCTTCAGTCGATTCTACGTATTATAGGGGTTCTTTTTCTTTCGCTGGTTTGTTTTTAAAGTTGACTTTTGTCATTACGTCATTTTACGTAAGTCGCATGTTCGCCAACAATAGCGATACTGTATCTACCAAATAAAAGCTCTTAACTTTTTTTTTTCGGCTATTTTTCATCTTTATCCGTGTCATCGAGAATGTGGTCATCAGAGAAAATAATAAAAATTTTAAAACCCTTGTAATTTGTTCAAATAAACGAGTCTGTTTGTTTAATCGTAAAAGCTTTTTTTTCCCTCGGTCTTAAATTGATATGGAGTATTCTAACTGGCGAGTCGATGTTGAAATTAAGTCCGACTTGTTGAGTTGTTATAAATGTACCTAATGTATTGTATCTCAAAATAAAAGCTTATTGTTAGCAGCGAGTTATATTGTTGTACTTTTGAACTCCGTTGGTAATTTATATTTCGTTGATATGCGCTTGAAAAAGTAACGTAATGAAATCTTGAAAACATGTAAAAAAAACTCATCCACTAGACGATCTTCAGCATCTTATGAATTTTCATACCAAACTTTAACCTCTAATAGCATTTAGAATACGTTGAAAAAGTAAGAAATTTTAGAAGAACAGCAATACCTCAAGGTGGTGGATCTGCTGGTCATAGAGATAAAGACAATTAACAAATTTTGTGTAAATAGTTATGCAAATATTTCCTGGTACATGCGCTGATTTTACCTGGCATCAAAATTATTTTTCAACTTCCAATAAAGAATTTTTATGCAGTACTTCTTTGAGATTTTTTCCGCCGTTTTGTTGAAGTCTGAAAACATGTTATTTTGTACATGAGCTGTAACAGTTGGGCGCTCATTCAGGCTAGTAAAATTATCACTCTGGAGTCAGATGAAGTCGGGAGTCGAAGTTTGAAAATGACTTCGGAGCTAGGGGTATAATTTTGGAATAATAAAAACTGAATCTTTGGTCAGGTATCAAATTTAATGGTCAGCAAAATTACGACTCCAGAGTCAGATGGAGTCAAGAGTCAAGACTCAACAATGACTCCGGAGTCAATGGTCATGGCCGGAGTTAAATTTTGTCGTGACTCTGGAATCAAGGTGGTGTCGGAGTGAGTTTTTTTGGCTCACTCCGGATCCCTGAGCGTAACGAAACATTTATCATATTACGCGCTTTGTCGAGCGAGACGAGACCTCCTCTCAGTGGCTTCTACTAAGTCTACATACCAAATTTCAACACTCTAGATAAATTGAGGGTGATGGATAGAAGAGGAATAGCCTTTTCAGGATCAGAAAAAGAGAAAACCCTCATATCACCCCTCCTAATTAACCTAGAACGCTGATTTTTGGATATGTTACACAACTCTGGATCGTCTATCGATGGAATCAAAAGGTGAAAATGTTAACGTTTCAAGCTCTTCAGCACTCGCTTCCTTAAATTTGAGCACTAGTGGATTAGGACACCCAGGTCATTCCCACTCCAGAATATTAAATCCGCCACCAATCGAAGCATATTTCCCAAATTTGATCGATTTTGGTCGGTATTGAGCAAAATAAATGATTTTTAGTTTTTTGGGGAGTGGGGGAGGGGCGGAAATTAATTTTACATGGCCAAAAATGGTTGTAATGGTCTTTTGGGACCCCAAGCGGATTTCGTTTATGTCCCCCTATTATCTGCCACAGATCGACAGACAGTATTAGCTTAGTTTTCACTGACAATATGACATAGAAAATCATGCTAATTGAACGATTTCCACTAATTATTTCAGTCTTTCCTGATAAGGGCCAAAAACATCCCCCGACCAAAAACCGATGAAAATAAAGCCAAAATGTAACTTACGATCAGAAAGCGCCCTAAAAAATTTTTTGACCCCCCCCCCACATCCACTCCTATCGGAATTATTACCCCGCGCAATGTGGAATTATCTCTGAAAGGGTAGGGTAAAAGAATTTGAAATGTGTACAGATTATACATCTTACTGAGTACTATGCATAAAAACTTTTTGAAAATTTTCGGTTTACATTATCCTAATTTTTTTTTACATTGAAATTTTCAATTTTTTTTTTAATTGGGGGGAAGGAGATTTTATGACTGGAAATTTTTTTATTATCTTTGTTAGATGGTCATCTATCACGTATATTTTTTTGGGGTTCCAAAATTAAGTGCAACATGTCCCAAAAAAATACTTTTTCATAATTGATAAGGGAGGTATCCCAACTCAAGGCAAAATTTCGAGTCAATGCACAAATAAATTGAAAGTACATATTGAGAGAACTCTATTTCCAAAATTTCAAGTCCTGAAGTGCATTTCTCGAATTTTGGTAAATTTTTCAAATTTCAAAATTATTTTGTCGTGCTGTATATCATGAAAATTTGACCTGATCAACGAAAAAAGCTGAAATTTGGTACATATCCAACTTTCGAACTCCCAAAGCGATTGAAAGCGGTTTCGAGACGTTTCGTAGCCTTCAATAAATTTTGAACTTTTCCAGTACTGAACTGCAGTTCATAAAAATGGTACATATAAACATTAGAGTATTTCTTAAAATACAAAATTTGGAATTTTTGGAACTTCAACCCCTAAAAAATTTTGTACGGCTCAAAAAAAACCATAACTAAAATTTCAGCCAATTTGAATAACATCAAACTGTGCCTCATCAGTGTTGAATTTACCCCTGAGGCCCGTACACGATACTAACTTCCGGAGTAGTTCTATGTTATCGGGCATGGATGACAAATACTTCAATTCGTCGGAAATAACGACGGATAGTGGTCAAAATACGAGATATAATGCGAAAAAAGTTCAAAAATCGGGCAAAAAATTTTTTCCCCAACAAAAAATTAACAAGTTTTAAGCTGGAGCGAAACATTACTCTGAAGCTTTGGAAAATCAAGGTATAAGTTTATTTAGACTAATTCGAGGTCGTAGATTTTGACCACAGTGTCACATTTGGCGCAGTGGTCTTGGTTTTCAACTGTGCTGGCCAACTTTTTTTCTATGCTGTGTTCATCAAAAATAACGCCTGAACACGACTCAACAGGATCAAAATAGGGCGTATATGCAAAAAAAAATCGAAAATTGGGCAGAAAAATTTTTTCTCAAAAAAAAATTTGGAGCTTGAATAAAACTTTTTTCTTGAACTTGAGAAAATTAACACATACGTGTACTCTGAGCAATGGAAAAAAGTTTTACTCAACCTTCAAACTTTTTTTGGAAAAAAATTTCCGATCGATTTTTGAACTTTTTCCACATATACCCCTATTTTAAGCATGTTGCACTCAATTTCGGAACCTCAAAAAAATATATGTGATAGATAACCACCTAACAAAGATGATAAAAAAATTTCCAGCCTCCCCCCACCCCTCCACAAATTAAAAATTTTTTTTTGAAAATTTCAACATAAAAAAAGGTTAGAAAAATGTAAGCTAAAAATTTTCAAAAAATTCTCATTCGTAGTACTTGAAAAAATATATAATCGGTGAAAATTTCAAAATTTTTTACCTCACTCTTTCAGATATACCGCGTGTTGTAATTTCGACATCGTGGGGCGATTATTCCAGAAAAAGTGGATGTAAGGGGTCAAAAATTTTTTAGGTCTTTTTTAGACCGTAAGTTACATTTTGGCTCAATTTTGATCGATCATTGGTCGGTGGCCGTTTTTGACCCATATTAGGAAAGCATCTTTGAATTTTGAAATTCACATAGATTTTCACGTGCTCCACATCATTCAACTAGTTAGATAAGCTCGCAGGTTCGTTCAATGACCTGGAAACTCCGCGCGTATTAAAACTTCTGCATTTAGCTTAGAATGGAAGCTACATCATTGGTAATTTGATTCTTGATTTGTCGATTCACGATGCGTACGCATACGCCAAAGTACACAAGTCTGATTCACAGCATACCTATATAATTTGAGTTATGTGCTAAATGCATCCATTTGTTTTGATAAAAGTTTTAATTCGCTGACAAATGGATGATGAAACGGATAAATTCGCAATACCATCTCAATTCGTAGGTACTGGGGATGGTGGTGTATACAACGATGAGGGTTTTCGACATGTCCAAGAATTTATGCGGGCTCTAATACTCGTACAGCTCCGATAGGAGCTTGAATTAAAAACCAGCGTAACACTGGTGTACATGTGTTAGGTATACCTACACCCCTTACATTTTATAGTACACCCATAAGGTAGGTAGGTAGGTACCTATACCTATACAACAAGGAGCTACAACGTAGCGAAAAAAAAAAAAATGAGGTAAAATGGAAAAAACTGGGGAAAAATGGAATTACACGCGTTACTCGCTCGAACAACTAATCGCGAAAGTTTTCTAATTATCTGGTAATAATGGTTATTCATACATAATGTTATGTGGCGTGTATAATAAATTACAAAAGCGCGTTATTATCGTTTGTTAAAAAAAAAAAAAAAAAAAAAAAAAAAAAATATATATGAGTAAATGATTAAATAAAATGTGAAATATTGTCGGCCACCGTATCCTCAACTTATGTTTACGTAGTTAGTGTTGACGAAGCGTAAGAAGATAAAAAGGTAACAACAAACGTGTTACCTTGCGATAGTATTTTGAAGAAAAAAAATAACTCAGCATACACCTCGCAGCAACAAAATTTCAAACGTGTCGCTTCCTGTTAAATGCGATTCGTCTTGAATAATGGTTCCCAAAATTCCGATAAATAAATTTCTTACGTCCTTTTAAACGCGAGTAAAAAGCGCTATAAAACGATATTCTGTAGCAATAAATACCTGCTTATATAAATCAAGGCTTGACTTGTTCTAGTCGGTTTATTTTTTCAGCAATTATCTCAACCTATCCCGCGTACTCTTTACCTATAAATCGGTAATTTATTGTTCCATGTTATACTTAGTACTTTCCAAAAGTCCCACAACATTAATTGTAAAAAAAAAAAAAAAAAAAACACACCATTGATTTATATCAAAAAAACCTTACTCGCTGTGTGATTTTTGACTCTTCGGTTGTTTGAGAGACGTATACTTAAACAAGTAAAAAGTTCATCACAAATTGTTTACACTTACGATTGCTCTTTGCCTTTTGTATAGTCTTATATTTTATTGTCTCATATGTGAAAATTTTTTCTCTCTCTCCAAATACCTCAAAGAAGCAATAGGTAATAATTTCCATACGCTGGCATTTGTTACAAAAGCGTATATGGCTAGAGAGATACCTAGTCGTATAGGTGTTTATTTCAATTTCGTAGCGTTTATCGAGTCTATAAAGTAGTAAGTACAAAGGAAACATATTTGACGTAAGAAACTTTTTTTTTTGTTTTTTTTTTTTTCAGTCTTCTTATATATGAAAGTAGTGAGGAAAGAAAAGCTGGGCGGTGAAACCGTTGGCGAGAAAGTTTTTACACTCGATAACCGCGTATAAAAGGTTGATTTCTTCCATAGATAATAAAGTAGGATGAGGCGAACTGAACGACGCCGACGACGAGATGAACGCCATAATCTCATATGCGGAATCACGAACTATTTTAAGAAAACATGTTCAGTTTCTCGTTTAAAAAAATGCTAAATGTCATGCAAGTATGACCTCGTAAAGGGTTAGTGTAATTCGTCGATGATAAAAAGGAAATAAGCGTCTGTATGCGAGTCGAGGGAAAAATACAAAGTAAAAAGAAAAGAAGTTGCGAAGAAAAGAAGTTATGAAATAAGCAGAAAATACACGGGAATGCGAAATCACGTAGGCACGTAACACCAGTAGTTTTTGATTTCGTATTATTCCTTTCATACCAGCGTATAATATACTTACTTACTCCTATGGAGTAAAAATAAGAAGCAAAAAAAAAAAAAGTTTACTTTCCGACCGACCCGGTGTGTAAAGTTTTTACAATTCCAAGCTAGTTTTTAATATTTTATACATGTTGTACGTCTTTTCGCCAACTTAAATAATATTAATTTCAAACAAAAAACAATAATTTACAATTAAATTCACCCAAGTACTTTATGCTGGTTGTTAACTTTTTCTCCTTTTTCGGGCTGAAACTTATTCGGTGTCTTTTACGACTGCACAAAAGAAGGAAACGAAAACAGATACGAATGCTTTGATGTAATTACATACAAAGCGCAGAAACAGTTTTTACGCGAGTTTTTTCAAATTTCTTTAAAATATATGATGATAAGAGTCAAAGTTACCAACTTTTGGCGAAATTTTATACCTACATCGAGTTGAATGTAATATCTTGGCTAGTATTACTTAAGAAATAAGCTGTATTTGGTACGATATTACATACACGTTCGCGTATACGTATCAAGTTATGTAATTTTTTAGCCAAATTTTTTGAAAACCAGACTATCATGATGTAACGATCTATATAGTGGATGAAGGGGAGAGAGGTGTCAAGAAACCCGTTAAGAGGTCCTACAAAACCATTAGAACCAGTTTAGATGTTCCATAGCGCATTCTACTAATTAGTGTAATCAATTTTAGCGTCAACAGCTGACCATCAATAGTGGACAATCAAAATCCAGTTGGATGGTCAACTGTTTTGAACTGTTGACATTTGGATCATTAATGGTTGAATCATGTTCGAAAGAAAGTCAAATGTTATGAAAAAAATTTAGGCACTTTTCCCTATCAGAGAAAAATTCTAGATCATGGATATGTTGATCCATGACAACATTTTAACATTAAGTGCAAAAATGATTCATAATCATCTTTCTCACGAATTTTGGATCAAAAACTTCAAATTAAAAACGTTAACTCTTCTAATTTTTTTTTTAATTTTAAATTTAAAAGTTTTTTTTATTTTTTTATTCTTTTATACTTTTTTATTCTTTTTTATTTTTTTATTCTTTTTTATTTTTTATTCTTTTTTATTTTTTATTCTTTTTTATTTTTTTATTCTTTTTAATTTTTTTATTCTTTTTTATTTTTTGTTTTTCCATTTTTTTTATATTTTTTGTTATATGATTTTTTTATTATTTTTATTTCAATTTTTTTCAATTTACAATTTTTTGGCTTAGACATATCCATGTCAACATTTTAACATGAAGTCCAAAAATCATCCATATTCATGTTTCATTGCTAATTTTATCAAACTATTCCACCCTTAAGACATATTCATGTTAACATTCTAACATAAAGTTCAAAAAGCATCCTTCAGACATATCCATGTCAACATTTTAACATAAAGTCAAAAAATCATCCAAATCTGAAGCAGTATTTCCAACTCTGAATTTTAACGTCAAATTTCCATCATTAGCACTGAAATGTTATATTTTTTAAAATAAAATTCCATTTTTTGGAATTATTAGGGAAATTTTCGCAAAAATTAATATGATTGGTAACATTGCAGAAACGTTACATCAAAAACTTAATGCTTTCAGAAAATGACCCTCAGCCCTAAGACATATCCATGTCAAAAATGATAAGGAATTCTAAAAATTCCTAATGTTAAAAAGGAATCACAAACTGCAAATGGAATTTGGACTTCTGTTAGAACCGACAAAGTGATAATACCAAGAATTTTGAAAATTTTCTTAGCTTTTTTCCCCTTAAAATTCAAGTTAATGTACAAGATATTATGGTGGTCGGGATACTGATGGTCCACAATGGATGAGCCACTTTTGGCAGTCCAAATCATGATATTATAGGTGTTGACCCACCATTAATCGTCAACTCATGGCAGTACACTGTTGACCATCAACTGCGATTAGTCAATTGTGGACAGATCTGGATTGTCAACAGTTGGATTATGCTCAATTGAAAAGTTAATGCTAAGAATTTTAACATTGAAAGATGTTCAATAGCGCATTTTACAATTGATCGTCAACAGTGGACCATCAAAACCCTGACAGTAAAAATCTGGATGGTTAAGATTTTGATGGACTGGATGTTGATAGCGTTGACATTAATGATCAACTGTTCTGCACTGATAGTATCTGTATCGTCACCAGTTGGATCATGTTTGACAAAAAAGTCGAGTTATGAAAAAAATGCTATGCAATTTTCAAAATTCCTAATGTTAAAAAAATATCACAAATTTTTTAAAGTTATATCACTTTAGATGAAATTGGCCAACTACTGACAGTCCACAGTCAACTACCAATTATTGATGGATTTGGACTCTCAAGTGTTGGTAATCCAAATCTTGATTGTGCTGGTGTTGATGGTCCACTACTGTTGGTCAACTCCTAACAGTACACTGATGACCACCAACTCCTAATGATCATGTGTTGATGAATCTGGACCATCAACTGTTGGATTATGTTTGACAAAGAAGTTGAGCGCTATGAAACAAATTCTGGGTAATTTTCAAAATTCCTAATGTTGAAAAGAAATAATGTCGCTTCAGATGAAATTTGGACTTCTGTTAGAACAAAGGACGAGATAAAAACCAAGAATTTTGAAAATTTACCCAGTATTTTTTCCCTGACATTTAAATTAACGTTCAAGATATTGGTATTTTGGATATTGATGGTCAACTGACAATTGTGGGTGTTCTACTGTTGATAATCTGGATCTTAATGGTCCACTATTGATGATCAACGTTGATGGTCAACTGTTGATGGATCGCAATCATCAGCAGTTGACAGTTCAAACCTTGGTTCACAATTGAGGGTCACTATTGACAGTCCACTGTTGACCATCAACTGCTAATACTGAAGAGTTTACAGATCTGGACCGCCAGCAGTTGGATTATGTTTGACGAATAAGTTCAGCGTTATAAAAAACATGCTGAACTAAGAGGAGGTAAAATGCTCACATGCCAAAAATTATATGTCTCGTTGTTCATTTTTAAGCCAACCAATCAGAAATCTGAATTTGTACAACACCCAAAAATCGGCCTCCCCCGTGTTAATTAGGAGGGAAGATGTGGTGTTTTTTTTCTTTTTTGACCTTGAAAACAGGCTGTCCCACCCATATCTTTCCTCTAAATTAAAGCAAAGGGATGGAATTTTGACATGTACATTCAGTGCAAGACTTAGATGCGTCTATTGGGGTTTCAATTTCTTATCTCCCTTGCACCTACTTACGACCTTGAAAATGTAGTTTTTTGTTAGGTTTTTCTTGTTTTCTGACTTTCTGGCACATATATATCTCCTTGCCAAATTGAGCTAGGCTGTTGAGCTTTGGTATGCAGATCTAGATGTGCCTTTCAAAAATTTGCACTTATTAGCCCGATTGCACTGTCTCACAGATCCGAAAAAGTATTTTTCCGGGTAGTTCTTCTTGTTTTTCGCATTGAGCTGGTCAGTTGAAATTTATAGTTCAAAACAACAAAACGATACCACTGGGGAAATTTCATCTCCAGAAAGAGACCCTCTGTGAATACATTTTCCATGCGAAACATTTCCTTCATTTGATTAACAGAATCACTTTTTTTGAGGGTTAGAATTCAAATTATTATAATAGTTCCCTTGTAAGGTTAATCGGTTATGATTTCACCAAAATTGAACACATTTTTCCAAATAAATTAAATCAAATAACTCACTTATTATCAGGTTTTCAATATACTTCTTATGGAGTAACAAGAAATATTCGTGCACTCACCTAAAACAAATAAATTAAGAAATACATATTAGTTGACAGCAGATAATTTCACTGGAATAGAATTTTCAACTTAATATCTGCATAATAACAATGATTTAATAAACGATGAGTACCACAATATCCACGCTCAATACCAACCAAAAACGACCAAATCTGAGCACGAGCCTTAGATCGCAAGCAAATTTGATATTTTGGAGTGAAGATGACCTCAGATGAAAATCCAGTTACATCTAAATTTGGGCGAAGTGATGCTAAGGAGCTAGACAAAAGTTGTACAGCCTTCTAGATCAATTAGGAGGGAGAGATATGGAACTTTCCTTTCCTTTTCAACCTCGAAAAAAGGCTGTTCCACCCACACCTCTTACGCATGTACATTCAGTAAAGACTTTGGTTGTGTCTTTTGTACGTTTCGACTTTTTAGCCATATTATAGCCCCTGATAGCGCCCAAAAAGGAATTTTTTTGGTCGATTTTTCTTATTGTTCAACTTTGTGGCACGAACAATTCTTCTTCGAATTAAGCTAGCAAGTTAAAATTTCGTATGTACATTTAGTACGGTTTTAAAGATGTTCGTTTTGGAGGGTTTCAACTTTTCAGCTCTATTGCACCTCCTCGCAGAGCCAAAAATGAAGTTTTTTCTTGTTTTTCAAGTTTTTTACAAGCATAAATCTCCTCCATATTGAGCCAGAGGGTTGAAATTTGGAATGCAGAATTAGTAAAGGTCTCCGGTCTTATGTGCGTTTTTTGGGAGTTTCAGCTATTCACTGCAATATCTACCTATATCCCCACCACTCCTTGAGAAAAAACATCACAGAGCACATCTTTTTTTTTTTCTATTTCATGAAGGGAATTCATACATTTTCTATGTCATATTGCCAATGAAAACAAGGCTACTACAGTCTATATACCAACAAAATCCGTTTTGGGGTCCTAGAAGACCTTTGGCCATGTCAGATATACAGTATGTTAGCTAATGTTGTTACCAGTTATATGGGGTTTTGGCGTAATTCG
>FIZR01011312.1:0-17120 GCA_900060175.1 Ferrisia virgata
TTGAAAATCAATTAGCTCTCGTATGTTAAATTACGACGACATAATTAAAGATTTTTCCCAAAAAAAAGGTCCGTAAGGCCGCTATGTAATTTTTTTTTGTATTGTTAATTTATATTTTTAAAATAAAATAAAGATTTTTTCGTTTCATTTTTTGTCAAAATTTGAAAAAATAAAGGGGGCGGCTGATTTTTTGTTAAAATTTAAAAAAATGAAGGCGCCCAAGCATAAATGCTGCCCAGGGCCCCTCCAAACCTATCGCCGGCCCTGTAGATTGCCCTAAAAATATTTTCTACCCCAAATGTCATTTTGATAAGGACAGAGACTGTCAACTGCAGAAAACTTAAAAAAAAATTAAATTTGATAATAATTGAGGATATTTAATCTCTACAAGAGTTGATGTAAGTTGATATAATTTTCTGGTGTGAATTGTATGACAAATTTTTCAACGTAAAGGAGTATCTCAAATTAATACTTTTTTCAAAAATTTTATTTATTTTCAGCAATTTTTGGAGTTATTGACTACTGGTAAATAAGCGATTTTCACTTACCAGTAGTTGATAACCCCCTTTCCTCTCCCCAGCCAAACCCAGGTATGTAACAATTTTTTTGTAGATTTTCCCATATGTGTCCATCATTTTGACATAGGAAGAATTGAAAAAAAAAAATTTCAAATTGTCTTATGCCCTATTTAATGAAAACAAATTTTTAGCGAAAGTCATGATTAAATAAAATTTTGTTCTCTTTGTAACAGGGGGAAATATCATTTCGGGCTCGAGAGTCACATCGTCAACTTTGAGTGCTTTGCAGCCAGGGTTGATATTAGCTTAGAAGAATGAAACTTTTTGGGTCATTTTCCAGCATATAATGGCATATTTTAATGGTGCACTGTAATTAAAATTCAAAAGTTTATTTTTTCGCAGTTATCCTAGCATTGATTTAAGGTCTAATTTCGCCACTTTTACCCTTTTCAAAGTTTTTAAATTTGTATTCCAGCATACAAAAAAATACAGCGTTGGTTGAAAAAAATATATGAAATACATTTTCTTCAATTTTTTCAGTGAAATTGGGTCATTTCCTTTTACTGTTCAGTAGGGTATCTCCAGTCTCTTGCGAAAGTAAGGATTTCAAAACACATAACCTCTTAATTTTTTCCTTTTACCCTCAAAAAACTTTTAAGCTGTATTTCAACCAAATCGAAGTATGTTAACCTAGTGTAAGTTTTTTAATTTTTGAGGATATTATCTTATAGGACACAAAAAAACAGAGCAAAAAACATGCGAATAATTTTTTGCCTAGGTCAAAATTGTAGGAGTTATATGAGATTAAAGATTGACATTATCCATACTTCCGAAATAAATGCGAGGGTGGGTCAGGCAGGGAACTAATTCCCCAATTTCAATCATTTTTACTGAGGATGCTTACTTTTAGCGGGAAATGTATAATATAAAATTTTAGCCCCTTACCTCAAAGGGGGATCTTACAGGGTTCCTAGTACTACGTGATGGAAAATTTGAAGAAAAGAAAGAAGGCATCTAATTTCGACAAGAATGATTAAAAAAAAGACGAACCTATCTAATTGACTAATTCTAGACGCCTGCGAATTTAGAATATACATTTATTGTATGAGTTACAATGCATAAAATATACAGAGAATAATATCCAGCTTGCTAAAATTTAAATCTTCGAACCTAACTGGGAAAGAAAAACAAATACCCGTTAGAATACGAATATCTATACTACTGAATAATCTAAGACTACCATCGAACCGCAAAAGAAGGAAGGAGAGAGGGAACAAGATATGGCATCTAAAGAGTATTTTACAATTTACTTATCATTTTCGAAATGTTTAATTGATGTACTGTATTAAATTCTCTTTTCTAAGTACAAATAACCCACGAAGGGAATAATTGTATAATCTGTGAGTACAAATGAAGAATGAATATTTACATCCACATCATTTAAGTTATCGACATAGCAAAAACAGCTGTATACTTTTGTTTTGATGTAAGTGGGACTTGAACATGGAATTTTCTCTCACTTTTTTATTTTAAATAAAGAAGGGAGAGAAAATCCCAAAATTTCGTATTCGTAGTTTTTTAAAGATCAAATGGGACAATTTTCGACACCCCTCCACCCCACAAAAGTAAAAAAAAGAAGGAGAAAATACGACAACGATTTTGAGATCCGCTAAAAAACGAAATAACTGAAGTATTGCTGACTAGAATTTTGAGATGATCAAACAAGTCTGGCAATTTTTTGAGACAGTTCTACATCGAATTCGATTCTTTTGATTGGCATCTCTAAAGAAACTAATTGATTTACCATTTTTGGTACTACCGTTCCTTCACAATGAACGAAAGCAACCCCCCCCCCAACCATCTGGCATCAGTACATACAACAACGCCATAAGGCCAAAGGGCGCGAGAGGAATTTTCTTTGAGAAGCACTATTTCTCCTTTTGAGGGGTGGGAAGGTAACAAATTTTTCTTTTTTATGTGTTCTGAAGTATGCCGTTCTCTAAGTGATAGGAAGTAGTGATTTTTAAATACTATCCAAAATGTTTCGATGGATGGCATTTCCTATGTTTACCTCGCTTGAAGAAATCAAATTCTCAGTAGTGACTTCTAGGTTGGTTTTATGACTCAAGAGCAGTAGCATATTATTTGGAGTAATCGGATGCAAAGTGTCTTCAGAGACATATCTGACTGGATGGCTATTGATGATGAATTCAATCTGTTTTAAAGCAGTTGATATTTCCCTAAAGTCCAGAAAAACCTTGCTGAAACTCTTTCTTAAAGCCTGTTTTACTGCTGAAACTAAACGTTTATAAGCACCTTCATACTAAGGAGCGTGAACTGAAATGAATTTCCATCTAATTTTTCACTCATTAATAAAATTTTGTATACTTTGGTCTAAAGTTTCCACTCTTTCACTCATTAATGGTTGGACACATACAAAATTTTTCGCATTGTCTGATAGTATGAGTTGGGGACAACCACGTGTACTTACAAAATTTACCAAAGCCAAAAGAAATTCATATAGGATAAGATTTCAAACTAACTCTAAATGCACAGTTCTGGTAACAAGATAGGTAAAGAGTGCTACATAAGCTTTTGTTGTTTTCAGTTTATCTGAATTATTGGAGTTTTCTTCTAAAATGTATATCGGACCTAAATAATCGATACTAGTATTCTGAAATGAAGCTGTTCTGTTCACTCTGATAGATGGGAGCACTGACATAGGAGCTAACTTATAAGTCCCATCTCCTACATGTAGTGCATTTGTGAATAACAGATTTTACTAAACTATGTCCTTTCAAGATCCAAAACTTTTCGGTAATTTTCGCAAGTGAGTGAGAACAGCCAATGTGATGATTTTCTTCATGAATTTTTTAAACTTAAGCAACTGTAAATTGACTGTCTCTAGGCAAAAGAATAGGATATTTAGCATCCCATAGTAAAGGAGTATTACCCTAGCGACCTTTACTTCTTATGAAACCATCTTCATCAAGGAAGAGGTTTAAATTTCTATCAGGATATTATTTCTCAGTTTTTCATAAGAGTTTTTGAAGTACTTTCTCTGTATTTCTACTATTAATTTTTTCTCGCCAAGATCGTATAATTTATCGTTTGAAATTGACGCAGAATTAGAAAAACAAAATAGGAAGGAAAATAATTTCACATAAGAACTCCAAGAAAATTTATTTTCCAATTCGTTAGTAAGTATACCGGAATATTCGACTCTAACAGCAGCCATTGTGACACGAGACACAAAAATTTCGATATTTTTGGATATACTAGGCCAAAGACGTTTATTGCATAACTGAGAAGGTCCATTCCACCACAGCTTACAGTCTTCTAATATTGCAGCATTGCATCCTCTAGAAGCAATGTCAGCAGGATTCTGCTCTGAGGGAACCTTCCTAACACTTAAATTTGGCGCACGCCGAATCACATTAATTCTATTTTGTACAAAAATAGGTAACATCTTATTTGAATGAAGTCATTGAAGTTCATATGGTGGTCGCGTCAGTCCATAAGGTGACCTTGGCGATTTTCAATGTTTCGAAGGAGCATATAGAACCTGCTACCCTTTTACCAATGAGTACACTTATGAGTTCGAGATTACAAATCGAATTTTTCTGAACAGGCGCTGCTCTGGTGTTACTTAAGTGTAGTATAGAAAAGTTTTGACCAGCAATGCCATCAAGAAATGTGAAATAAGCTGCAAAAGCGTACGCTTTGCCTAAAGCATCACAAAAACATTTTAATCGACGTGTCTATGATTAACAGGATTAGTAAATAAGCGAGAAATTTTTAACGAAAACATCTTCAGAGTTTCCTTTGAAATTTTTAGCCACCTTGCAATCATCTGTGGAGGAAGGGGTTTATTCCTAATTTTGTATTTGTAGATTTCTAAAGATCAAATACGACAATTTTCGACACTACCCTCCTACATGTATAATGATTCCATTTTTGAAAATTTTCAAACTTTGGGTACATTTTGCATGTTGGAAAAATTCAGCCAACAAAAACACAATGAAAATCAGAATTTAACGGAGGAAGCTTTTTTTTCCTTATCCTCTTTCCTCCGCATTAACTGCAACATACAAGCGGTGTTTTTCTGGTTCTGACATTTTTTCTTCCATCTACCCTTTTAGTTTTCATTAGTTTCTTTTCACGCAATTAGGGATTAAAATTTTAACCTTATTTCTCGTTGGTTGAATATTTCAAAGTAGGATAAAAATTATTATCAAAACAAATGATGCACAAAAAAAAATAAAGCCAGAGAAAAATTCAACACGTCTTCAATATCGTACATGAACTCTTATCTTCTGTGTCTTGTTGTTTTAGAATATTACATCACCATGCTGATGTAGGTACGTAGGTATCCAGTATCTACGAATACAAAGAAATGGGGAGTGGAGAAGGGAAAAATATATTTTGGTCGTAAGATAAATGAATACGTTAATATATCACGAGTGTTTCATCAACATTTATTTTGAAGAAGTTGGCGTTTGAGGGCCGCGAACAAGATTACTGATAGTTTACAGTCCGAATGTATTGCGGTTGTTTTCAAGTCAACGCAGCTCGACCGACGACGATGGAAGTAGGAAAAGGGCTTTTCAAAAGTAATAAATTCGAGATATATCAACGCGCTTGTAGTATCTCGAAGTTGTGGGCGAATTGATGCTCGAGTCGACTACCTAAAAACCACATAATACCGACGTTAAAGCCCAACAAATATTACGTTCCCACCGGCCACGTCGTCTATTTATCGACGTTTATTTAACAAATGCACTATTGAGAGTAAATAAAAAATTTATGAAGGATTTCTTCGATCTTAGGTCTGTATCAACTTACTAGTTTTTAAACTCTGGAGAAAAATTCGAATATGTATATGTTGTTTTTTACCTATTAGTTTTTTTTTTCAGCGAATTCCTTGCACGATGAGAGCATAAATTGTATGAACATCTTATCATTTATTTAACTAGGTACCTAACTAAACTGCTATATGTATGGGGGAATTTTTCATTTGGGTTGCTTTTTTATATGTATCATTCAAAGGAAAAAAAAAAACGAGTCATTTTACGTTAAAAAATTAATGCCATACGAATTAGCCTAACTTATGTCTAGGTACTAGTGTACCTACTATCTACGTCTTATAAGCTCAAGTCGTAAATTTCAATTTATGCTGCTGTTCTGCACTAAAGTAGGCTTTGATGAGAACATCTCCGGAAAAAGGAGGAGGTAAAATGTTACTTTAAAAAGCGCAAAACTTTTTTTTGCCTCTACTTTTAAATATATGGGTTAGATATATTGTATATTTTATCAACACAACAGTGATAATTCAGGACCCATATCCTATAGTACGATGATATCCGTGCATGCTTTCCCTGCTCTCATATCATGATAAAATAAAAAAAAAATTTGCTCGGTAGTAAGTAAGTATAAGTATGTTTAGATGGTATATGCGAATAGTTTTGTGGCAGACTGTGACATGGAATCGCGGATTTTTAAATTCATTTTTCATTCACAAAAAAGTAACCAAAGAGAATAACCAAGTATGGCGGAAGTTTTCTCGACAAGTGCTGACGCTCGTTTAGTCGTTTACAATACATTCGGAGTGAGTGTATTTTATAAGAATTTTTTTTTTTTGGAGGCGAGAGCGTTTTGTTTAATTTATGGCTTTAAGTAGACCGGCAACTATACGTAGTACAAACTCGAGTTTTCAAGTTCGTATATATATGTACTAGGCATCTCGCTAAAAGAATTTATTTACGATGAAAAAACATTATTCCCTTGTTTGGAAAATAAAGTTATTCCTAGTGCATATGTTGAGCTATTCGCAATTATAGAAAGAAGATTAAATTATAATTGCACGTACGTACGTTTTTTTTTTTATTTTATTTTTGGCAATACGATAGTGACGGTGTTAAAAAGGACGAGAAGACGTGTGCAGCGTGGGAGCTATTCGTAGTAGTGGGTTGATATTGTATTTTTGGCCATCGAATACACCGGATACTGTAAAGTGTAGAGATTGGAGTTTAGTTTTTCTCATTTTTCAAATGAATCGAGTTATGAAAATTGTAACTTATAATGGTGGAACGTGACGTTTTCGGATAAAAATATCATAAGGCTATTTTACTTGGTTTGACGTATGCTTCGAAAATAAGACGATGAGCGAAACTTTTCTGTTAAAAGTTAGTAAATCATCGGACTGAAAAAAAAAATTCGAAGCGAGAAAATACTTATGTTACCCTTTCCTTTGGTTAAATTTGGAATCGAGTAGAAAAGCTTCGATTAAATTTCAAATAAAATTCAATGAAAGATATGTGCTACCGATCAAACCCGAATTCTGGGTAAATACGAATTTCTTAGACCAAACTGGAACATCTTAACGGTCTTAGGATGTTCTGGTTTTCCTGGAGAATATTTTAGAAATAACTAGTTTATCTTGACGAAATTTGTCCAAACTGTGCTTAGCCGGCAAATATTTTAGGAAAAACTAGTACATCCGATGGTGAATATGACAGATTAGTTTTACCTTAATCATTTCTAAAATATTATCCTGCAAAACTAGAATATCCTATGGTAGTTAGGATGTTCTTAGATTGTCCTAGGATGAACCAAAACATCCTACGGGTTCTTTAGATGTTCTAGTGTTGCGTAGGAAATTCACGTTTATCTGGAATTCTGGTTTGACCAGTAACACCTACGTACATCGAGTTACCCAATTCCAATCCAAAAATTCAAAAGAATCATATAAAATTGTACAGTAGGAAAACAATTTCACAAAGGGCAGATCCAAATGATAAGATCAAAGTGGAATTGAAATTGAGCACTCGTGAATAGGAAAATTTTTTGTAAAATTAGCCTGGTGAGAAGCGGGAGTAGGGGACTCACAAATGAGTCAAGGCCGGAAAAAATCAAGACCCAAGTTGAAATTTTTCATTGAAAACCTCCTGAAATTTGCTGATAAATATTATCTTACATCATTTTTAAGCTCTGCTACAGATTAATCAGGTTTTAAGGCAAATTGTATTGAATTTACAGACACTGAAACAAGGGTAAAGGGATTACAGGTTAGAGTTCTGCTATTTTTCCCCTGTAGAGGCGCTGTTCACAAATCCTGGTTCGATAGTCTTAGGTCAGAAGTTATTCTTTCTTTGGATAAAAATCTGTTCATTGGACAGAAGTTATTCATTTGCTGAACAGAAAATTGAAAGAATCTACGTTTGTTGGCTAATTGGACTGAAGAATAGGTTGAACAGGAATTAGTGAACAGCGCTCCTGATGGAGAAGTCTGGAGTACGTTTAGACAAATCATTTTTGTAATTACCTTACTTACTGCTGTACCGGCTGATTTCCATCTTGGTTTTTCAGTGCTTATTATAGTTGAATTATATTTTAAAAAGTATTGATTTATATTTCTTTTTCAGCCTGACTTTGTAACATTATAAGTGGTAAATCACACGAGGGCAAGATGATTTTCAGTGATTTTTCATAAGTAAATAATTTTTTGGTAATCAGTGGTGTGGCGTGAGGTAAAATTAAGTGTAAGCAATATAAATATTGAAATTTTTTTTAAAAGATGAAACTTATTATAGCGTTGAACCATTTATTAATGCATAAGAAATTAGACAAATGCTTACAAAACCTATATCCACCTCTTACAGCATTCCCACTCACGTTCCCACCAACACTCGCCCGGTACATATAGAATCAATTTTGCTTCTGTTCAAATTTAATTAAGTATTATACTCGTATATTATTAACTAAAGTACCACAATAAATAAGCATGATTCATTTTAAGAATGTATTCAGGATTTCATTAAGTATATAAAAAATCATAGAAAAATTGGTTTTTGCATTGATCACACTTAGTATGGTGTTGATCCGTTCATTGGTACATGCGCATAAGCAATTCGAATAATGCTTACACAAATGTGTTTCCCCCTCTTAGCGCATTCACACTCTCGTTCCCGCCAACACCCGCTGGCATCTACCCACAATTCTACAAGATATGATTGTAGGAGCAGTGTTCGTTATCCTGCATTGAAAGCAAGGTGTCTATTGCTTCGCCGAGTAGATTTGTGGCTTCTTACAATTTTGTTTTACATTTTTGAATTTATAAAGATTACCAGCAATTTTCTTCTTTTTTCTGGATTTTATCCCCTATTATAGTCCGTTTCACGTTTTTGAATTAATAAATATTAGCAGTAATTTTTTTTACAAATTTTATAAGTGCAAGAATTACTTATATTGCTTACATGGACGCCACGCCACTGTTGGTAACGCTGATTTGTTTTATTGATAAGAAAATCGATAAAGAATATGTATGCGAAGTTTCATCCAGTTATGTTGAGAACTTCAGGAGTAATTTTGAAAACAATGATATTGCCAGTTACGCATGTAATTTTTCTTTAATTCTAATAACGGTTGAGAAAAACATTCCGGGTAGGAAGGGATTAAAGGAGCTGAAAAGTCGAGACCTGCAAAAGGCACATCTAGGACCCTTACTAAACGTACATACCTAATTTCAACTTTCTGGCTCAATTTGGGAGGGAGTTATGCGAGGAACAAACTCAAAACATAAGAAAAAACTACCAAAAAACCACATTTTTGGAGCTGTGAAGGGGTAAAATGAGGCTGAAAAGTCGAGAACCCCCTCCCCCAAAGACACATCTAAGACCCGAACTAAAGTACCTAATTTCAACTTCCTAGCTCAATTTAGAAGGGAATTATGGGAGAAAAAAACTCAAAAAATGAGACTCGAACCAAAAACGTATTTTTAGGGCTGTGAGAGGATGCAATGAAGCTGGATAGTTGAAATGTCCAAAAGACGCATCTAGAGCCCTTATTGAACGTACATACCAAATTTCAACTTCCTAGCTCATGTTGGTGGGGAGATAGATAGGAGAAATAGATCTTTTCAAAGCCACATATCTCCCTCCCTCTTATTCAACTTGGGAGGTTGATTTTTGGATATGGTATACAACTGTAGATTCTTTATCTATTGACTTAAAAAAGAGTAATTTTGGTGTTTTGGGCCCATCAACACCTCCTCTCCCGAAATGTGGAAAAACTGAATTCTGACCCAAGATCATCCCCATCCATATATATCTAATCGGCTGCCAAACTGAGCCGATTGACCGAATTGGAGCGATTTTGGTGGATATCGAGCACAGTACATGATTTCAATATTCGGGGGGGGGGGTGCAAAATAAAAATAAACATCCAGCAAGGCCAAAAATGACCTCAAAACGTATTTTGTTGGCATTCCTTCTCCTCATCGCCATTGGGCAATGGACTGTAATAGCCTGGTTTTCATCGACAATATGACATAGAAAATCAGGCCAAAATTCAAAAAACAAAAAAATTCGAGTTATTGTACCGTACCTGAAATGTACAATTTCGGATTTGAGGTGTAAAGTATATACATTTTAATAATTTTGGCCCCCTTCCTTTGCTTCTGGATACATCTGAAGTTGACCTTTCTTCATCTTTTTTGGGGAGGAGTGGGGGAGAGGAGGGGTAAAACGACTGTTGAAGGAAATTATACCAGTTGAAAATGCTTTTAAATCCGCGATTAAAAAGCCCAGAACAGAATTTTGACTTGTCGACAAAATTTTACAGCTTCATCATAAAATCTTTATACTGCCGTGCATTGTGCTTAGGTATATCATCTAAGCCAGGTACAACTACCAGGTAGTTTTGTTACGTTTTTGCTCATTCATTCGCCAAATTAAAAGACCCCTTCCCGTTCCTATCGCTCTTCCATCTACCTCTGTTCAGCCCTTCAAATCGAAAAATATTCTTGCAAGATTATCCATTAAGATTACGAAAAGCCTTACAAGCAAATCAAAACCTCCGGCGGCATCGGCATACCTACCTACCTACCTACCTACCAATAGGCCTACAGCGAAAAGTTGGCGTATTGTATTCGTCGGTAGGTAATTAAGGTGAAACACAGGCGAAATAAAGAATTTTGATTGCCACAGCGGTACCGTGTGCACGTTAGCGTAATTTGAAACGTAATTTAATTTCGGGAAACGCGGCGGCACCGGCGTCTAGATTTAGCAGTTTTGTAATTAAAAGCTTGACAACGCGCCGCGGCACGCGTTTTGTTTAAAACTTTAATATACAACAACGTGAATGGTATTTTAAAAGAACCTACGGTACCTACCTAGATATCTCTACACGTACATAGTCTAGCTTGCTCGCCTCATTGGCGTGAAAATACGAAAACGACGCCCGCCACCGTCGAGCATTACACGGGTACGAATACGAATACCAAATGCACGCAGAAACGTCTGAAATAATTTACCAACACCGGCGAATACAAGATGGTATAACTTAATACACTTTCGTCGTCTGCTTTAATACGAATAATAATACTCCCGTCATCGTGCCTCAGCAGGCGAAACGTAAGTACTACAAATTGCCACCGAAAAATTCTCATTTCGTCGCCAGAAGAAGGAGATACCTACGCTCTCTTTTTCATATTTTCTACCATCTGGTGTCAGTGCCGATATCGTCTCGACGTGCAAACAGCCTACAGTACTCCGTTCTTGTTCGTATTATAATCGTAGATTGGTAAAATTCGATGGAAAGATACACGCCAGCATCAATATCTTCAGTTTTTTTAAAGAGCCTAATCAGCTTTAATATACCTAAGCGTGATTATTAACTACCTAAATATCAGCAGTGAGGGTGATTCGAGAACGGATGCATGAATAGGTACCCTCCTCCATTCGTAGAATTATTCGTAAATGAGATGGTCGTCAAAACCACGTTTGAATCAAAATTTCAAAATAATTTCATCTCCTTGCTCACCGTAGTGAATTGAAGCGTGGCGTGGATGGTCTCGATACCTAAAGTACAGCATAATGCAACCCCAGTGTCTTCGGCAGGTATGAATTTTGTCAGATACTTCGAGGCATGGGCATTCAAAACAAAAGCAGATTGAAAGACGAGGAGCGATTTATTCAACCAGAAAGTAGAAACGGTGCAGTAGATATGACAAAACGGAATTTTCCTCGCCAGTTTTTTGAAAAGGGTAATTTTTTCGATCATCCTTTCACATGTTAATGGCAAGTATCGACATTAGCTAAAAAAAAAAATCTAAGTTAATAGGTAAAAGTATAGGTATCCTAGTCTTTTTCAGCTTGCAAGGTAGTAACGAAAAAAAATGAAATAATGCGGATAAAATAGGGGAATAGAGATAAGAGCTGAAATTTCAAATCAACCAATAGAATTCGCTTCTTATGATCTGAAAACCTTATGGTAAAAATATTGTACATCTTGTTATAAGTCAAAATATTACTAGCGTTGAGAATTTTTAAAATTTTTTCTTGACCAGAAGACATATTTGAAAACTTAAAATCGAGTTTTCTACTTGAAGTTTCAGCAAGATAATTCTGAAAAAATTCAGTTCTATGGATCAAGTCGCTATGCACAAGGTGATATTTTTTTCAGAATTTTTTAAGCGGGGAAATATCTTGAAAAACTTGAAAACCCATTTTCCTTCCATGTTTCTCGCTCGTGAAATAGTCGTTTCGGGCCAAAAACTTTTTTTCTCGTAATATATCCCAAAATATCTGTTCATATGATACTTGCCCTATTTTCACATCATTCAGGTTTCCCCCCTCCTCCCCCGTAATTTTTGTATTTTTAATCAAGTTTTTAATCAAGAGAAGTACAGCTCGTTGTAGTAACAGATTCCTGTTCTGCAGCTCAAATTACCTCCATCTCATTTCAATTCGTACGATAAAAGTAATAAATTTTCAAACATTCGCATCGTTAAAAATCATCGAAAATAGTGACATAAATTCGTGAAAAATTCGCACAATTGATCAAAAATCACGACAAAATTGTTAAAAAATTCTCGTAAATTGGGTAAAAATTTGACAAAAATGGTTTCGAAATGCAGAAAATTGATCAAAAATTATGAAAAATTACTGAAAATTAAGCAAAAAATTGACGTAAAATAATAAAAAAAAAATCGTTAAAAATAATCGAAAATCAGATAAAAAATTGACAAAAATGCGTACAAAACGCAATAAGGTTGATAAAGGAGTGAAACTTGATCAAAAATCATTAAAAATCATTGAAATTGATTGAAAATGACTAAAAAGTACGGAAAATTGATCAAAAATCACGGAAAAATGTTGAATAATATGTGAAAACTGACTTAAAATAGGGGAAAAAATCGTTAAAAATCGTCGAAAATTGGCCGGAAAATTGACAGAAATGTGTGAAAATAGACCTAAAATTGTTAGAAATCATTGGTAATTGATTAAAAATATGTGAAAAATACATAAAAAGCCCCGAAAATACATCCGAAATCAGAAAAAAAATGTTGAAAAATATGTGGAAATTGACCTAAAATAATAAAAAAAAAATTGTTAAATATCATGGATAGATAACTGGGTTAAAAATTGATAGAAATAGGTGAAAACTAACCGAAAATCGTTAAAAATCATTGCAAATTGATTAAAAATTTGGCAAAAATCGGTACAAAGTACATCAAATTGACCAAAAATTATGTAAAAAAATGTTAAAAAGGAGGTGAAAATTGACCTAGAATATGGCAAAAAACCGGTAAATCCATCGAGAATTGGATAAAAAGATGACCGAAATGAGTTAAATTTGATAAAAATAGGTTTAAAATGTATTTAATGATTTTTGATCAATTTTCGAATCAATTATAAGGAGTTTTTTTTTCATATATTAGGTTAATTTTCTCTAGTTTTCACCCATTTTTGTCAAATTTTTACAAAATTTTCATTTATTTTTAACAATTTTAGGCTAATTTTTACTCAATTTCCAATCATTTAAACTTTTTCTTTTTTTGTTATTCATATTTTTAATATTCTTTCATAACTTTTGTTCAATTTTATGCACTTTTTTCCAATTTTACCCATTTTTTCCAAAATTCGAACCAATTATCAATGATTTTGAACAATTCTTTTTATATTTTAGTTCAATTTTCACATATTTTCCAATATTTTTTCGTTATATTTGATCAATTTACTGCAGTTTTTACTTAATTTTGCCAAATTTTTCCTCAATTTTTATTGATTTTCAACGATTTTTGATCAATATTTACGTATGTTTCAACATTATTTCGCGATTTTTGATAAATGTTCTGTGTTTTACACAAATTTTTATCAATTTTTACGCAATTTTTTTCATATTTTTGGTCAAATTTCATAGCAATTTTTGTGATTTTTGATCAATTTTCTGAATTTTTTAACACATTTTTGGCGAATTTACACCTGTCTAATTTTCAACGATTTTTGACGATTCGATCAATTTCCAGAAATTTTCCAACGGTTTTCGGTCAGTGATCACTTAATTTTCAGCATTATTACATTTGATGGATTTTTAACGACTTTCTCCCCATTTTTTGGGCCAATTAACAGCTATTTTTCAAAATTTTTTCGTGACTTTTTTAATCTATTTTCCCAATTTTTATACGAATTTCTGTCAATTGTTTAGGTTAATTTTAACGATGCGAATTTTTGAAATTTTAGTACTTTTATTTCGTGAATCGTTGTTAGGGGAGTGGTTTGGGCTGCAGAACACGAATTTGTTGCTAGTTTTTTTGCATGATAATAAACCTGAGAAGGATGAAAGGGGTAAAAACTGACCTTAAATGGACGAAGTTAAGTGTATTGGTCCATTTCAACAAGAATTTCTCAAAAAAGAAACTTCGAATGATGTAAAAAAAAACTGTTGGAAAACACAAAAAAACCAATATTTAAGCTCCGCTGAAAAATTACATACAACGTAAGGGAGGCGGAGGGGGTCCCTTAAACCATAATTTCATGCACAGTTTTGCAGAAAGTAATATTTTTTAAAATACTTGAAAAGGTATTTAGTGATGAAAATTGGCCACCGATGATTATTTTTGGTATAAATATGTGTGATGATTTTATTTTCAAAAAGAATGCTGAAAAAAGTTTTTTTTTTTTTATGTTTTAAAAATTTTGTTGATTTTGCAAGTTGAAAAAATTGAGTCACAAAATTGAAATTTTCATCATATTATCTTCAGGCCATTTGACAACTATTCTGAGGTTGTAACTCCTTTGTTTGTAGATTTCCGAAAAAAAAAAGGGGGGGCAGAATTCAACCCACGTTAGTATCGAATATCGTCCAACTTATTTCAATTAATTCGTTCGTTGCTCTTGCTTCTGACTCATAACCATGCACAGTAACCTGATCACGTCGTTGTTTAATTATTTCAACCTGTTATGCTCAATACGAGCTTCCAAACTTCGTGATGCATACACAATAAGATAATTTTCGATACACGAAAAACAATAACAGAGCAGGCGAGTCTCGTGGAATTAGGTTTTCTGCCACTTATTTTTAAAAAATAATTTATCAAATGTCGAGCACTGCGGCGCTACGATCGTGATTTATGTTACTTTTTTAAACAACGCACTCGTATCCAGCTGCGTTTGGCACGGAGGACGACGGAGAGTTGGAAAAAAATTTTATATAAGTTTTTTTATTCACCTCCCTCCCTTCATCGTCCATATTAAAGAGGATACGGATAAATACGTATAGGTAGATGGTCTATACTACATCAAACTGATACGTTTACGTAGCGTGAAAAACGGAAATAGCAGAGTTGCATGTATCATGTATACTTATTGTTTTATTATAGTAGCAGATATATGTACACTAGGGCTATATGTCTGTGGGTATTTGAAATAATCAACAGGTGATGATATTGTTCTCCGCCGAGCAACTCTGTGACGTGTGTATAATTTTCAAGTGTACCTTGAATGGGATTCATAGCAGATGGTCTACATTATTTTGTACGTATGCATGTAGGCAGGTAGGTAGGTAGGTAGGTAGATAGATAGGTATTTACTACTCGTAACTTTGCGTGTAAAATTTTAGTTGTAGTTAAAGGTACATCTACATACATACATATATGTGGCATGTAATGTACCTTACCTATGCAAGGCACCTTGTATTTCAAGCTGACTAGATTGTAAATTCAACTTGATTTGGAAATTACTTCCGAAAAACACGCTGGAATCACTTCAAAAGGGGATTGATTTGGTATATGTTCCTGATGATAGTACGTAGTACATACGAAACGAAAACTGTACCTATATGGTTACCGCAGTGGGTATAACACACCGACACGATTGTACAGTTTCTCATAGATTTATACCAGATTAGATGCCCGAAGTAATAACATTAAATTGTTCTCGAGTATTTATCCAATTCAGATAGTTGCGCGGTGCTTTTGAACGCGTACCATCGGATTAAGTATCTACCAAATGAGATTGCTTTTTGAGGTAATTTAGGTTTATTGTAAGATTTTTTTCCCCTATACTTAAGTTGCTCGAGGTATATTCGATTACGCTGGTAGTTCGAGATAAACAATATTTTGGCAAAAATTTTTTTCCCTTCGCAGAATAGCAGTCGTAAATAGCATTAAAAATCGCCATAATTATTTACCCGTAATGGCCAAGTTATTAGCGTGTGATGGCGTTGGAGGGGGGAGGTAGAACAGGTTCTTCCCAGGCGTTCACTTTTTTCAGACTTCCAATTATCATAAAAATTGCAATCAAAATGGTATTTTAGGTAATTTTCAAACATTCTATGCTAAAAATTCGAGACAATTTTCTACAAGATCTTTTCCCTTCTCGTTCATAAAATAAACGTTACCTAATAAAAGTACGCGAGAATTTTTTGAGAATTCAGCGAAATTGGTTTCTGGCAATTAGAAATGTCCCGAAATATCCACACAATGGGTAAAAAATGAGGACTCCCCTAACATTTTGTAAGCCAAGAAATGTCTGAAAAAAATCACCGAAAAATGGGTTAGGAGGAGACGGTGCTGAAAGTTTGGTTTACCGGGCATCTAATTTCTTTCTACGTCTTTAAACTTAGTCATAAAAGTTTGGAAAATCTTCATTTCAAGTTTTATTTACTGTTTTTCTTCGAAACTTCAACTGTTAAGTAATTATTTTGAAATACTTTGGAAGGTAGTTCCACCACCCACCACATTCGACTCTAATAAACTCTAATTGGATTGGAAGAGCGTTTTAAAAAAAGCTCCATAGATAAAATTTCAACTTCCAGAATTCATTTTTGATTTGCAAAGAATTTTTGAAGGTTACAAAAAAATGTTTCAAGGCCAAAAATCAACATAATGTTGTTATAAGAGAAATCATTAAAATTAGGATACAAAAAACATGGTACTTTACTCAATTAAGACCAGACAGATTGACTTTTAAAGTGGCTGGAAAAAGTTTATTTTTCAACCTGTATACTATTTCCAAAATTTTATTTTCGCCCAAACCTGCTGCTCACATTGAAAATTTCTAGAAAGTAAATTAATAGTGATTAAAATTTTACAGTTTGCTCTGAAACAGAGTTTATACTCTCGTTGATGTGTGGTATAAAAATTAACAGTGGGGGTGTAGTGGTTCGTAAAATATGACAAAATAACTGGCAAAAAAATGAATAAAAATTTATACCTTTATAGCCTGATTTTCTGTCATATTCTCAGTGAAAATCAGGCTATTACAGTATATCGACCAACGGCGGTTGGGGGGGGGGGGGGAAAACAAAATCCATTTTAGG
>FIZR01011314.1:0-38216 GCA_900060175.1 Ferrisia virgata
GACAGATTTTTATGGCCTGGAATGACATCAGTGGACTTATTTTATGAAGGATTGATTTTATGTTTTTAAGTTGAAATGTTGAGAAAAATCAGGGGTCTGACATTAGTGGCCTTTTTTGTACGAAAGATTGATTTTATGATTTTAGGTTGAAATGTTGAAGAAAATCAGAGATATTTTGAAGTTGACTCGTCAAAACAGTGGACACTGATTATAAATCGATTTTATAATTTTGAATTTCTGTACATGAAAAATTTTATATAAATTATCCTGTTCTTTTTTTATAGTCATGTTCCATTATTTAGGAAATCAAACTTAAGCAGTTATGAAATTCTAAAGTTAGAAAAAAGGATGACATTTCAGTGTCAGCGTAAAAAAATTGTCCTTAACAGTAGACGAAAATGAGCCAATTTCGTTAAAAATATATAAGAAAATTTTCAAGTGACAAGAATTAAATAGAAAAAAAAGAAGAAAAAAAATTGTACCAATTACATTAAAAATACGAAAACTAACATTATTTTGATGTTTACTATTTGTGTGCGAAAAGCACTAAGTATTTTCATGATTTTTGATCAATTTTATCTGTTTTTCAATTTTGTTTCGTGACTTGCGATCAATTTTTTCCACTTTTTACTCATTTTTTTGTCAATTTTTTTACCCAATTTTCATTGATTTTTAACGATTTTTTTTTTATATGTTAGATCAATTTTCACCTAATTTTCAAAATTTTTTCGTATTTCTGTCATTCTTTTACCCAATTTTCAATGACTAAAATACATAATTTTTTCCATATTTTTGGTGAATTTTTTTATAATTTTTTTTTTCTAATTTCAGTTTTATTTTTAGCGTTTTTCAACATTTTTTTCGTTATTTTTGATCAATTCTTTGCACTTATTAACCTGTTTTCAATATTTTTCAATATTTTAGATCAATTTTTACTTATTCATCAACATTTCTTCATGATTTGTGAACAATTTTTTCCACTCTTTACATATTTTTATCATATTTATAACCAATTTTTGATAATTTTCAATGTGGTTTTTTATAATTTGAAACAACTTTGACCTTATTTTTAATTTTTTTCATGATTTTTGCCCAATTTTGTAAACTATTTTTTGATCATTTTTACCAAATTTTTACTAATTTTTGATTGATTTTCGACACTTTACGCATTTTTATCAATTTTTACCCAATTTTTGAAACTTTTTCAACGATTTTTTTCCCAATGTGGATAAACTTTTACCCATTTTTCAACATTTTCTCACGATTTTTGATCAATTTTCTGATCCATTTAGTCAAAATTAAGTAGAAACGTAATGTAAAATATTTTATTTTTGCTGCATTCATCAGCTGCATGCTGGTTAGCAGAAATTTTCAAAAATTCGTCAAAAATCCAAAAATGAATTTCAGTAGCTGAAAATTTCGTGTCGTGGGTTTCCGAACATACTCTTGCCATCGGTCTGAACTCCTCTTCAAATCGGAGCCGAACAGTTGACAAGGTTCCCTCGCCAATTTTGCAGGTAAGTAATATTTTACGCTTGCAAAAAAAAAAAAAAAAAAAAAAAAAAAAAAAAAGTCAAAAAAAAAAAAAAAAAAAAAAAAAAAAACGATAGCTCAAAAAAACTACATATAAATATTTTCTGGACGACATATGTACAAGCATCGAAACGAATTTCAAGTACTTAATCCCTTCACACCGAAGGTTATGAACCCTACAAGCCGAGTAGGCGGACGCTAGGGGTATATAGGATAAGTATACCTATGAAGTACGAACCACGAAAAGCTGACGTAGGCGCCATCTTCACGTCATATCCGGGTTAGTAATAAAATTTACACGTTTATAAACGTTATTTAATTAAGACCGGTAAAAGGTTAGCCGCCTCCTCCCTCTTCTCCGGGCCTACACAGTGCTTAAAATTATATAGGAAAAAAAGCGGCCAGGTAACGCGACAAAAGTAATAAGACTGAAAATGGCAAATGAGAGGCCATTTAAACGGGCGTCTACCTTCGCTCGTCCTAAACGATCGCATGTCTTGTCATTTACCTTTTTACCCGCACCTCGTTCCGCGCCCCAACGTCTCTCTGCGCTATTTCTTTTTCACGTTTTTACCAACTCCCATCTACCACCTTACTCGGTGCCGTTTCAATCTTACGTTTTAGCCTTTGATTAATCTGCGTCGTGTTTGTAATTCGCGTGATTTGCAGTTCGCTAACTTTATAACCACCTTATGGACGAAGAAACGTACAGGGGGGAGGGGGGTTCTAAAAACATACCGTTGTACGCGGCCAACGTGCACATAAACTTGGATTTTTTTCCGCGCTACTAAGACCTTTCGTTGTTACATGATACGTGATTTTCACGTACTTTCTCCCCCCTCCCCTTCTCCCTATTTTTTCCTTACCCTTCTAGTAACAGGATTTTGATTAATTTGTTAAAATTTCCGGTACAGATGAGGTAAAGGTACATAACATACATACATGTAATGTATATATTAAAGAAAGTATAGAAGGGCAAGAGGACAAGAGGAAATAATGGCAATGTCGTGGCCAAAAATATATCCCTGAGACGTCTAGACCGAAACGAATGTTTTATGTAGAAAGAAACAACACGTAAAACAGACGCCGAATCGTGAATAAGTAATAAGCATAATATAAAAAGCAATGAAAACTTTTTTAGAGTAATTTGCACCGCACCGCGAGCTACATACGATTTTCATTTAGGCTATTCGTTTTTAGTCGAATTTCCTGCCGCACAGAAAGCTACGGGCTATTGAATTACGAATAAAACCGGAGTCCAATGTTATAACGTACTTTCAGAAAAGAGAACATGTCAGTAAGAATCTTCATCAATGAAAAATCAAAACGGAATACATCACACAGCAGTACAGACTTTTTTCAATAACAAAGGTATATGTATTTCACAGACACCATCGTATATCCTATTTATCCTTTTTTTCTTCTTCGTTGAAAAAAAAATCAGAAAAATGAAACTCATCCACATATTACTGCCAATACTTATCACATACAAAATCACATTCACATAATAATCTATCTTCAATCTGTCTTATACAAGCAAAAGTTGGAAAGAAATCTACATATGAAATTTCAACTTCCCAGCACAATTTGGAGGGAAGTTATGCGAAAAAAAAACTCAAAATTTGAAAAAAGAAAATAAAAAACTACATTTTTGGGAATGTAAAGTGATGCAATGAGACTGAAAAGTCGAGACCCCCCCCCCCCCGCATGTAAAGTGATGCAATGAGACTGAAAAGTCGAGCCCCCCCCCCCGCAAGGCACATTTATGGTCCCTACTAAGTCGATATACCAAATAAATTTCAACTTCCTAGCTTAGTTTGGGGGGATAGGGGAGGAATAGTCCATTCTCTAGATCAAAAAGGAAAAAACCCTCATATCGCCTCCCCTAATTAACTCAGGAAACTGATTCGTGAATACGCTATACAATTTTAGATTGCCAATCATTTGGCTGAAACGGAAAAAATTTTTACGAATTTAACCCCTCAGCATTCCATTCCATCTCACAAATTTAGGCAACACTGAATTTTGATCAGAAGTCAACCCGACTTCAGATTATCAAACCTGCCACCAAACTAAGCCTGCTTCCCAAATTTGATCAATTTTGGTCGGTACTGAGCCGAGCAAATAATTTTACGTTCTGGCAAGAAAAAATAAATAAATATCTGATATAAGCTAGGGGTTCCAATACAAATTTTGTTGACCGCCCCTTTCATTTTCAGGAGGTAGATTGGCCATAATAGGCTCGTTTTCAGTGACAGAATAACATGGAAAGCCAGACTAAAGAAATCAAAAGAAATTAAAAAAAATTTCAGCTAGATTTTCGTGCGAATTAAAAAATAGAATTTTCCTAATCAGTGTTAAGGGTAGAAAGAGGGAGGAGTGGCCAATGAGGCTAAAAAATAGACACCGCCAAAAAGCAATCTAGGACTTATTCTAAATGTACACACCGAATTCCAACTACAGGGGGGGGGGGATATATATATGCCAGAAACGAACTCAACAAACAAAAAATTGACCGAAAAACTACATTTTTGGGCCTGTGAAGGGGTGAATGAGGCTGAAGGCACATTTGGGACTTCTACTAAATGTACATGCAAAATTTCAACTACGTAGCTCATTTTGGTGGGAAGATAGGGAAGGAACAGCCCCTTTTCAAGCTCAGAAAAGAGGAAAACCCCTCACATCTCCCCTCCTAATTGACCAAGGAGGTTGATATTTGCATATGTTATAGAACTTTGGATTGTCCATCGATTAACTTCCTAGTTCAATTTGGATGGGAGGTTATGCGAGGAAAAAAACCCAAAACATAAGTAAAACCGCCAAAAACCACATTTCTGGGCTGTAAAAGCATGCAATGGGTTTGAAAAGCCAAAACTTCCCAAAAAAGACATCTAGGACTTATACTTCACTAAATCTACGTGCAAAATTTCAACTTCCTATCTGAATTTGGAGAGATGATAGGGGAGGAACGGGCCTTTTTTAATGTCAAAAAGAAAGAAAACCCTCACATCTTCGTTCCTAATTGACCTACGAAGCTGATTTTTAGATATGCTATAGAACTTTGCATTGCCTATCGAATTGCATAAAAGAGAACAATTTTGCAATTTTAGCAACTCAGCACGCCCTTCCGTAAATTTGAACACAGCTGAATTTTGACCCGAGCTCATCCCCACTCCAGAATATACAATGGCACGACAATCGAAGCCTATTGCTCAAATTTTATTGATTCCGGTCAACATCAAGCTGAGCAAATAATTTTTAAATTTTAGGAAAAAAAATAATAAAAATAAACATCTGACATGGTCAAGAATGGTTGTAATGGTCCTCTACGAGCCCAAAATGGATTTTGTTGACCCCCCCCCCTCGACCACCACCATAGGCCCTTACACTGCAATAGCTTGGTTTTCACTGATATTATGACATAGAAAATCACAGTAAAAAGACCAATGTTTTGCTGGTCTCTCTCAAAAAGGGAGTAGGGATGAAAAAGCATTGTTGATGATCATTTCAGCAAAAAATAATTGCATTAAACCAATTATTAGTAAAATTATTTGAAAATGTTTTTTTACACTTTTTGAAAATTTTTGGAATTTTTTTATACCTCTTTGAGCTTTTACCAGGAAGGGTAAATTTGAAATCAGATGGCTGAAATTTTTACCATGTTACTGTACTTTGAGATCATTTAGAAACTATTAAGCACTAGTTGTTGTCAATTTTCCAAAGTTTGCAAAAATCCACCCACTTCAATGCTTCTCCAGTTACAACAGAAATTGAAAAATTGAAAGGAAGAATTAAAACTGACTTCTGGCTTATTGATTTCGAATAATTCGACACCGCAGAGATCTAACATCAAATTATTTTCTCAATCTGAGTACATTTTTCAATTTTTTCTGCAAAGGGGAAGAGGGGTGGGTGATCAGTGTGGGGTATGGGGGAATCGGATCACAGAAGTAAATTGATATTCAATCTCAGTGATGTCGAATTTTGAAATTTACCACAAATTTTCGAGAAATTAAATTTTAAATCCGCATAACTTAGCTCCTGCAGGAATTAGTATATGCAAACCATAATACATGAGCTCAACTTGAGTTGCACTGCTTGTGGTTTGAAGGTGATACTTTAAAGGCAGAACACCCTGCATACAATTTGAATTGAGCTGTGATTACTACAAGTAAGAGAGCTCAATCTATATTGTATGGAGCACATGTTGAGTATGGCGCAGCTACAGACTTCCAAAGTTGGGTTAATTTTAAGAAAAAAATAATTTTCAATTGAACAGATCGAAAACATTTTTGATGGTCGTAAAAATATCATTAGGTAATAAGATTAGACATCAGCTTAACATGCAAACAGGATTCATTGGTCAATTCGTGCAAATTTTTGACCCTCTTACTTGACTCCAAATCCTTATGAAATCTTTGGTTCAGGGACAAACAAAGCCTTTGACGGTTTCTGCTCAACTTCTTTATTTCTCGGTAGAAAAAACATGACTCCTTTTAACCAAAATACGTTAATTTTTCGCTTTAAGTTCTCTGTAAATTCTCTGAGAGCACCTCTCACTCGGATTTGCCTTCCTTCTTAATGTCCCAGGCTATGAAAAATTCCTGCGGAATTTGGTCACCTTATCAAATATCCAATTAATTTTCAAATACCTGACAGAAGAACTGGAAAAAAAAATTATCAAGATGAAATTACGACTAAAAATACAACAAGAAGCTGTCCAGATTTGGAGCAAACGTAGTAAACTTCGACCATAACCCCGTAATTATAAAATCGGAAAGTTACGTTTGGAATTTTCCACTCTCTTGGCTTAGCCTTTACTATACGCGACTTAAACCAAATAACAATTAATTGAAATTTCAATCTGTATAAACGTAGCTATGTGTGTTTTTAAGTATGCGCAGCGTATTTTCGCAATTCACAAAACGCAATTCGACCTAACTCGACGTTCAATGAATGACTTACTAAATTGGATTTTACTATACGCGTTGAAGTGAAGTGAGAAAGAAAACGGCTATTGAAATACCATAAACACCGTTTGCGACATTTTTTCTTTTTATATTGTTGATTCGGTTCGAAATAGCGAATGATTTCCCTATACGTTGTAAATTTCATGTTATTTCAAACATGGCAATCGGACAAATAATTAAATACGTCGATCGTGCAATAAAAGAAAAGTGGTCTAAAAAGTATTCGAACTTGCAAAGTATATAAAATACACATTAGGTCGTTTCTAATCATTGATATCAATTCTTTCCAACGCATATAAATAAGTGTTTCTTCGTAAGTTGCAATGGGAGTTATATTTCAGAGTAGAATGATGCTCAACTGAGACCATGCAATTGAAATTAAATCGCGTAAAATATTCTCGTACTCGCCAAGCTTTCAATAATTTGGCAGCAGGGTGAAATTCGCATACGGTTGAGAAAAAGGGTGAAAATAACGACACGACTGCCCACAGGAAAAATACATTTACATTAGGGACCTAAGTGGTGGTTGTGTTGAACGTATACGTAAAGTAGACGTCGCGTCGCGTCGTCGGCCCCCTTCGTATTGTCTGATTTCTCATTTTCTCCTCCGATTGAAGACAGATTACGCATTTTCTCTAGAGTTGGCCCGAAGGTTGAACGAAAAAAAAAAAAAAAAAACAGAAAAAGAAAAGCCCTTGTATCTGGAGAGCGATGAACTTTGCCCATTTAAAATTTCCATTCATCACAAATGTGTGTAATCTTCAGATGTCCCCAAAATACCAGTTTACTGTCGTATCTTCTCTGGAATTGTTTTCAAGGTAAAAATAGCTCAGTACTTTTTTATTCCATTTTAAATTTTCTATAACTTTTGTATGAACCATATTTTCATAAATGCTGTACGTAAGGATTTAAGAGCAGGAAGGGGTTGAATTGCACACTGCTAAATTAGTGAAATCGACTTTCAACTATAATTTCGTTCTCAGTTACACATGAAACCAATTCGCGATGGTAAAACTTCACGGAGGAGGGGGTGGGGAGGGGACTATGTACCAACTATACCTATATCGATGATTAACACCATCTTCGTAGGAAGTTTTTCTACTTCAAAGACGACGTTATTTTCCGCCAGATATAATTTCACGCCGAGCCGGTGCTTTGAACTGTCCCTATCTTGTTATGTTCTTTTTTTCTTCCTCTTTTTCGAGAACGTTTTTCACAAAAAGCTAGGCAGCTAGGATACCTATGAAAACCTAAAGCGAGACGAGTTTCCAAACTATAAAGTAGGTATATAAAAGGAGAAAAAAATTTCATTAAACCACCGTCTTAGGCTACGTTAAGTTAGATTTACTCGGGGCGATTTTCGTTCGTAGCATTTATCGCGCTCGTGATATTGAAAATATGCTCATTTTATTGAACTTCTCGCGCCCGCGCCGCCAACAACGTACGTAAATTCTTCATTAACTTTCTCGTCTTTCTGTCTGTACAGATACTTGAAAATTGAACCTTTTCATTCGCCAGTAGATAGAACTTGGCAGTTTTATTAAGTACGGTAAATTACATTCGCTCGGGTAATAAGAAATTCCGATCAGATTTACCTATGTAGGTAGGTAAGTAGGTAGGTAGATAGGTAGGTACCAGAGCTACGCTAACTCGGTACTGTCTACATTGATGGTTGAAATTTCATCTTATATACAAGAGTATTTTCTTCCATATTCTCTCAAAATTCAGTTTTATACGCTTTGCGCTCGTAATGTTTACGTATATGATATTATTAATGAACTGAAATACTCGTATGGAACATGAGTAGCTTCTCCTCTTTTCCTTGTCCATTTCTTTTTTTTTTTTTCGTCTTCGACGATAATATTTTCTTTTTAGACCTGATGAACCTATACGAAGTTATAATCAGGATTTTTTTTTCAATTATAACAAAAAATTTTTATGAAAAAAAAAAGCATCGCGTCCAAATCAATTGTAAGGGTGGGGATGGTGGTGAGGAGGAGGGATTCAATGAGGCTAAAAAGTGGACACCATCTCAAGACACATCTAGGACCTATACTAAATGTACATACAGAATTCCAATTTTTAAACCTAATTTGATTGAGGAGGGGGGAGGGAGGCTCAAAAAATAATTACATTTTTGGGGCTGTAATGGGTGAGGCTGAAAAGTTGAAACCCCCAAAAGACACATGTACGATCCTTATCAAGTATGCATACTAAATTTTAATCAATTTGAAGGGAAAATGGGAGAGAAACAGCCTTTTTTCAAGGTCAAAAAGGAGGAAAACCTTCATATCTCCCCTCCTGATTCACCTAAGAGGTTGATTTTTGGATATTCTGTACAACTTTGGATTCTCTATCGTTTGGCTTAAAAAGAAACCATTTTTGGGTTTTTGACTCCTCAGCACCCTCTCCCTCAAATTTGGGGATAACTGAATTTTGACCCAAAGTCATTCCCACAACAGAATATCAAATAGCATGCCAATTAAAGCCAACCCGCCCAATTTGATCGAGTTTTGACGTTATCGAGCCTAGAAAATAATTTTTGAATTGAGCAAGAGAAAAATTAAAAAAATAAAAATAAAAATGAATAGCCTTTCCTAATAGAAGTTGAAAACGGCCACCGACCCAAAATCGATTAAACTTGAACCAAAATGTTACCTATGGTCTAAAAACATACCAAAAAAATTGTCACCCCCCCCCCCCCAACATCCACCTATTCCGGAATTATCATACCCGTCCCCCATTTACTCTACACTCTTTTCGGTTTAAAATTTCAAAATTTACATAAAAATCGAAAAAATCTATTTACTTTGTAATTTTTGGTGTGAATGTGTCATAGTAGACCGCACAAGACCAACAAAACAGTTTTTGGGATTTTTTTTACTTTTCAGGGGTTTCTAAATCATGCATAAAAATGGTAAAATCCACGTACTTTGAAAACTGCTTTGAAATATGAGATTTTTACCATTTTATGCATGATTTTGGACCTGATGAAAGTAGTAAACGTTGCGAAAATCTGTTAAATCCTATTCAGAATCCCTCGTGTGGGAAAGGGAAGTAGAATTTACCTATGGCACTCTCTGCCTGTCGTAAGAGGCAACTTAAAGAGCACCAGGGAAGACTTTCCTTCCTCCCTGGTTCGTAGTAACGTACTGTTAATAATTCACTCTTCACATACCAACACACACAACCACCAGTTCAGATTTCTCCACGCTAAGAGGATAAACTGGCTACCACTGAAGGTGGTCATATTCGCAAGAAACATCCAATAAGTGTGATAAATTTAAACGATCCCTAGTTTCGGCGCCCCTTGAATGGGGCAAGGGTGCTAAGAATAATCCGTTCGTGCTAATAGGTTCAATTTTGCGAAGAATATCAGCAAAATAGACACGTGGAATGTACATGGCTTGAAGACTACGAGTAAGTTAGCTGTAGTCGAAAATGAAGTGAAAAGGGTAGCATTGCTGATATTAGGAATCAGTGAAACCCACTGGAATACCATTGGCGAATTTACATCAGGCGAAGGAAACTTGGTCTTTTCGTCAGGCAAAAGAGGCCACACAGGAGTGGAAATCATAGTAGATGGTAGATACAAACACCTGGTGTTAGGTGCAAGGGCCATCAACGATCAAATGGCAGTTGTGAGGATTGATGCAGCTCCATCTACCATAAGTGTACTGGTGGTATTTTTTATTGGAGGAAGAAGAATCTCTAATCTGCGATATGCAGATAATACCACCTTGATTGCTGCGGATGAAGAAGAAATGGCGGAGCTCGTCAACGTGGTGAAGTAAGCCAGCGAAAAACGTGAAACTTTTGTTGCCACACTTTTTTTCGTAATTGCGTTATTTAGGAAGCAATTGCCAAAGAAAGCAAACTTTGCAGTCTCCTTGCCCCCCTTCCCAGAGACGGGCAAAGTATGCATGGATTTTAAGGAAGTTGGGGAATATTTAAATACATCCGACACGGTACCTATGTGCAAAAGTTTCGCTTTCTGACAATTTTGATCGGGCTTGGGATTTTTTCGAGCTTAAATAACCATTCTGTAGTGGTAGAATTTTACTCGAGTTCGCTGTAACATCGACCTTTAATTTTTCCATCTTTTATCCATCTACGTGTAGTTGTGTACGTGTAGCATCATTGTATGGTATTAGGTGGTACCTCAACGCTCGTAAATAATGTATTTTGCACCAAGGCACGTAGATCTAGGTACTACGCAAAATTGACCCCCGAATCGCGACTACGAGTAGATATACAATAAGCGAATACCCATGCGAATCGTAATTCCGTTACGCAGTCGAAAAGCAAAGGCAACTAAAAATTTAACCCAATTTTTTTATTCGGTTCGATGACGTGATTGAAATATCGTATATATTCCGACGTTGGCGTCGCTCGCTTTACGACGCGTTGCGGCGTAAAAGTATTAAGGCGAACAGAAGGAGAGAAAAAAAATCATCACGCGTAAAAACAAAATAAAGTCGTTCAGCAATCGTAGATGGAATTTTAATTTAGTAGCGCGATGGGGCGATGGTGTGTATCTCGAGTGTAGAAATTTCGTGGCATAGCGCGTAGTTGTCGTTTCCAATAAAAATTCTGTGGAACAGATTTTGCACGTTCGTTTTTCTTTTCTTTTTACCATTTCTTTTTTTTTTTCCGCTTCATTTTTATTTTCGAAACTCAGCCAGCGAACGCTACGCTACATTCCCTCTATACCGCGTCCACCTACTTTCAGTCGTATTCAAATGCAAACTGAACCCGAAGAAAATGTCGACGTCATTTCAAATCTTCTTCTATGCTCGATGAAATTGTTTATCTCATTAATCAAAACGACAACGCGAAATGCGTTATTTTTCAAAAGCAATATACAGACTAGGAAAAAAAAAATATAAAAAAATTCCGCCAATGCCTGTACCGGTCTCTCGGCCCTACAGCCAACAGTCTTTAATAATTTTCAAATAATTTATCATTTTCAGTAGGTTCTTAGGCTGTACGAAATTTCTTTAGATATTTTTTTTTTTGGACTGTATACAAAAGACAAGGAAAATACAAACACGAAACAAGATATCTAACAATTTTCGTGTGTTGTTTTTTTTTCTTTATTTTTTTCGGTAAAATTGTATTTTTTTATTCTTTGTTACCGACACCTATTCAAAACACATGTTTGGTATGTTGTTTGACTTGTATTTTTCTTGTATAACCAATTTTCCTGTCAAAAGTGAACCGAGAAACAATACAGTTATTGCCTTTGGCCCACATTTTCCTCGTTGTCGGATTATCAATGTAGTACAATAAGATTTACGAGCTGGAAAAAAAAGTTTAGTCGAATGTTGGGTGAACTTATCCAGGAACGTCTATATTTTCAGGCGTAAATTGTAAAATGAGGTAACTTCCCATTTATACGTAAAATCAATTCTTCATTTTTGTACATCTAGTTCAATTTTGGGTTTTAGCATTTTAAGATGAAAACACGTTAAAATTGCCGAGTGTAAGATGATACAAAAATTGTATAGTGCAAGAGGTCTCATTTTAACCACTTCTTCTGGTACCAGTAGTACAGATGGCTTATGACTCGAGGAAAAAAATTAAATCGAAAATTAAAAATTCAAGTGGTACTGTCGCCCCTTACGATCGTATTGCACCTAAAAGAGCACGCCATCTGTCACGATCGTGGGCCTGCGTAGCAGCTCTTACCACAGAGTCCATTCGCGCTTTGATGATGTCAAACCATCTGGTTGGAGATCTCCTCTCCCTTGTTTTCCAGGGGCCTGTAGTAATTGCAAGTGAGGCATCGAAATGCATTAAAATTTTATACTGATTACAAATATGCTGCTTATACTGTCTACACTGCCTTTAAACCCCTAATTTGGGGGGGGGGGCAAAGTCTAATAAACTGTTATTTTCCAAACAACATAATCAGTTAATAATGGTGAATCGGCCAACCGGGTGGAATTTTCAAACTAGCTGGTGTAAGTTGGTGCCTAAGGTCTGAAAAATCACCGGTAAAAATTTTGGGCCCCTACTTCTTTACGGCTCCTTCTTGTAGCCCTCAATATGCGGTTATATTCATCATCTACCGTGCTCAACTAGATTATTTCATATGAAGCGATAGTGGTGAAGTAGGGGGCCAAAGTTTTCACCGGTGACTTTTCAGACTTTGGGAACCAACTTGCATCAGATAATTTGGAAATTCCAACCGGAAGCTGATTCACCATTATTAACTGATCCTGCTCTTCAGAAAATCACAAGTTTTTCAGATTTTGGCCCCCAAAAATTAGGGGTTCAAAGGAAGTGTCGGTATTATAAGAAAAATATTTGTAATCAGCATAAACTTTTCCTGCTTTTTAATACCTCACTTGTCACTTTACACTAAACTCACTTTAGAGGGATGAGGCTCCACTAAAGGGAGTTAATAAGGGGGATGGAATTGTACGATTTTTGAGGTTTTTGGATATGTTTAATAACGCACCTTCACGAGTAAGATGAGCCACAAAAAAAAAACCTTCTCTGACCATTTTATCCAGGTATATTGTTATTTCTACTGCACTAATAAACCAACACCAATGTCCAAAATTTGCCAAATTTTGAATTTTGAATCTCACCTTCAAAAATCCAATTTGAGTCCAACGATCAAATGGAGTCAAAATTGAATCCCGCAACCACAAAAACCCCTGCATTAGATTTGTTCAATTTTTGGCTCGCTGAAATTTATACCTGGCTCGCCTAGGCGTAAATTATTCATCTACACAGGAATTTTCCAGTGTCACCTTTTTCTTCTTTTCGCCATATCACAGTCCAACGACCACTTCGAAAAAAACTAAAAAAACGAAAATGCTTGTCTTTTAACGCATTACAACGTTTATCTGAACTAATTTTTCGAGTTTTTTTTTACCATAGTGGACTTATCCTATAAGGAAGTTAAAACTTTTCGAAGGGCAGACGCCCGTTCCGCCTAATTTGAAAAAAAAAGGACCGTCCAAAATTTTTTTTATTTTACATAAAAGTGGGACCTATGCGAGAAAAATGCAACTAAAATGGAATTGAACAGATTTTTGAGAGTGATGCTGAAGATTTTCAGAAATTAGTTTTCTCTGAACCTTACCAGCTCCTTTCCACGACCTCCTGAAGAAAAAAGTCAACGAAGTAAAAATATTTGTTTTTAATGCTCTACAACTTTTATTTCAGCATTTTTTTCATAAATGGGTTATTTGGGAAAAAATTTCCAAAAAAACCAAACTTCGCACCACCAAAAGGGTGGCAAAATATGCATAGATTTTAGGGAAGTTCGAGAATATTGTGATACATATCACGCAGCACTTATACACAAAATTTCCCTTTTCCGTGAATTTTGATCAGGTTAAAACCTAAAAAGCAGACGCTACGCTAATAATGACATATACGACCCTCCACCAATTTTATAATCCCGTCTTAACAACAACAAAAACCATTGCTCCATTTTATTATCAATCGATAAAGAAAAGAAAAAAAATTCATAACCAAATCGTGCCCTCTATCGTATTGTTTACATACGTCGTTGTCGGTTTAGTTTACCTACTTAATACGTACAGCGAATAGAGAAGAGAAACGACGACTTGAAATTTAATCCGGATCTGTTCGGATTCGCGCATAAATTAACCAAAATCGAGCACTTTTAAAACCCTTATAGCTAAGAATTTGCCAGTAATCTGCACGACTCGACTGCCTGAAGGTACATTTTTCTTGTTTACAACATTGAATTTCCAAAGCCCATATTGATGATGAAATGTTGTTGTAGTTGTTGTTGTTGCCATCGTTCTCGTTGTCGTCCTGGTGGTTGTTTTGATTTCAAGTGTAACCTTGACCCAGAATACGGTTTAGATTGACTTTTTTTTTTTCTCATACGAAATACGTAAGTAAGTTAAAAAAATAAACCTACTTTCATTATCGTTGCCATGGTGTTTGCTGAAGGGTTTGTGTATTCGGTTTTGATCGGGTAAATATAAATTTCTTATTTACAAATAGGTATAGTTCCACATACTTAAATCTTACTAGAGTATTGTAGCGGATCGACAGAAGTTTTGGGAATTGGAACAAATTCGTCGACTCGTAAAACGAAGAACTGTGTTTATTTTTCATAATCCAGTCTAAAATGGAATTGAACATTTTTCATTTTTTTTTCTTTTTGAAACACAGATCAACGACCAAAAAAAAAAACAGGTCCTTATATACCGGGTTTTTCAGGGTGTATGTTAAAGATTTCAACCAGTGACCACGCAACACATACCGAGTCTATGTATGTACGCTTACCTAACCTCTGAGCCGCAGGGGCTGATCTACTAAGATTCAAAAAAAAAATTTTCCAATCTAGTACAATTTTTTCTAGAACCAAAATAGGTAGAGATTCGGAATTTATTCAAGGGAAAAGAGAATTTTATCCAGATTACCATGGTGTAGTCAGCTGGAAGCGAGCAGTGAATAAAAAATGTGTACCACAACCTTCAGTTTTCATCATTTTTGTTAAATTACTCAAAAATTTGTTCCTATGACATATCGATTACATTGATGTTATTGGAAGAAAAAATTTGCTTTTTTCAATGCTGCACACTTCATCCCTCTGTCTCACTTAGATGAAAAATTATAAGCATTTAAATTCTTAAAAACAATAAGAAATTGACATTTTAAAAAACTTCGTTCTAAATACTCATAATTTTTCATTCAAGTGTGATGAAGAAATGAGGCCGATGGCATTGAAAAGATCAATTTTTTTTCTTCCAATAACATCAATTTAATTGATGTGTCATGGGAACAGATTTTTGAATACTTTGACAATAATGATGAAAATCGAAGATTTTAATACACGTTTTTCACATGCTCCTACGACTCACAGGCTAGGCACACATACATACAAAGACTCAGTAAGTGTTGCCCAGGCACTGGCTGAAATTTCCCACTTGTACTTCGAAACACCCTGTATAAATTTTCAAAGACCTTTTCAAGCTCGTAAAATTCTTTCTATAGTAACTCTATTTGCATAAAGGAATAAAAAATCGAAATCATTGGGAACCCAATTCAGTAAGTAAATTCAATCTAAATATTAAACATGGCTCAAAAGGGATCATATACAAAACCAAAGTACATACAACTACAAAAAAAAAAAAAAGAAATAAACTCGCACTCGATTCGATAATTTTTGTATATTATTTTTAGAAATAATATCAAAAAATATAAAAATTACGATTTTACGATTGGTCTATAGAAACATGTCAGATGTTTATATCGCAAAACCAACATCATACGTATGTACTTGTGATTTTATAGAAAAGGGAACTTTTTTCAATTTTTATCTTCATATCAGTACACCACCTTTGGGAATTTTTTTCCTCAGAAATTCCAATCTTAAAGTTCATTTCGATGCGACTTCAGACTTTTTATTTCTCTCAGGTGTTTGCCGAAATACATACTACTCGATATAACGAGCTATACGATACGCTGCCTTTATTCTCATCTTGCATTACAATGATAATTTTCATTTTTTTTCATACTGGGTGTTTCGCAGATGCTCACTAATATATTAGTCTGGTAACTGAGTTACATAATTGCACATACTCGTGTAGATGATTTGGCTAATCCACAAGTTTGTTTTTTTTTTTTTCATACATTTACTGGCATAATTTTTGCCTTTTTAAACGGTATGGTAGGCAAAACTTTCCACACGGGCGTAGTTTGTGTTGCTGCACCTTTTATCAGGCGTAATATTTGTGACTAACAGCGGGACAACCAGCATTAAATAAAATGAACGAATAATTTAGCACTTGATGTTGAAGAAAAAGAAATAAAAATTCAATTTTACAAAACTATACCAATGAAAAAGCAATCTTATGAAGATTTTTATCATTTTCTTTAAAGATAGTTCATTACTTTACAGAAGTACCACGCAAAATTTGAAGACATTACTTTAAAGGGATGATACAAAGAGTTCCCTATTTGAGGTGGTTCTTTGGGAGTGGGATGGTATTTTTCTTGGTCAATATTGGACTCTCTATAAGACCTCATATTTCATGCAGAATGCTGAACATGTGTAATTTGAGTTTCGTCGGTAATCCAAACCAGAACTTTTCAGCCTCTGCGAACAGTTTGGGGGGGGGGGATGACAGAACAATTGAGCTTTTCACAAAAAAATTCTCACTCTTACTGTGAACCCACACTGTTACAGAAATCAAAAATTACTAAAAACTGGGTAAAAATTTGAACTAGAACTAAACGAAATAGAAAAGGAACCAGACCAAAATCAAAACAAAAGATATCAAGGTATAGAAACCAAATCTAGAACTAAAACCATTGAGTCATAAGAAAAGTTACTAGAATCAGACAAAGACCAAAACCAAGACATTGAAACCAAACCTGATACAAGAATTAGACTAAACCCAGAATCAAAGCGTTGAAATCAAAACTAGAATTGGAACTAAAACAAGAGCACGACTGAAACCGCAACAAACCAGATTGAAATCCAAACAAAGCCATTGAGACTAAAACCACAACCAACATCAGAGCCCAAAGAAATGCAGGAAGAACGAAACTAGAACCAAGATATTGAAACTGAACCAGAACTAAAAGAACTAACAGAAATGGAACTGAAATTGTACTCATACCAGGCAAGACATTGAAATCAAACCTGGCAACCGCATAAGAATCAGGACCGCAGCAAAAGGAAAAGAAACTAGAAGCGAACTGAGGCCAAAACCAAGGTACTGAAATCAAGCTTGGAATTGGAACCAGAATCAAAAAAAACGGAAATCGAACCGAACTGAGATCAAAACTAAGACATTGAAACAAAACCTGGAGCCAAAACCAGAGCTAAGACAAATATTGGTTTTAGTTCTGGTTCGACCTAACATCTTTTTAATCTGATTTTCTATGTCATATTGTCAATGAAACCCAGACTATTACTATCAAACAACCTACGGCAGACGAGGGTGTGAATGTCAACAAAATCAATTTTGGTGTTCTAGAAGACCATTACGACCATTTTTGACCATGTCATATATTTATCCACCCCCCCCCCCCAAACTAGAAATCAGTTATGCCCAAATCTGGAGGAGGGGTACTAAGGTGCTAATAAATCGCAAAAATTGCTCCTTTTCAAACCAATCGATAGAAAATCTAAAGTCGTAAATCATATCCTTCAAGGGACTCTTCCTCGCCTATCCTCCCACCAAAATTGACCTAGGAAGTTGAAAATTGGTATATACACTCAGTAGAGGACCTAGATATGTATTTTGGATGTTTTGACTTTTTAGCCCCGTTGCACTCGCTCACAGCCCTAAAAACGTAGATTTTTTGTCAGCGAGTTTTTCCCCCTTATAACTTCCCTCCAAATTGAGTAGATGTAGTTTTTTGGTCGAATTTTCGTATTTTTTGAGTTCGTTCCTCGCATAACTCCCCTCCTCACCAAAATACGAAGAACCAGAAGCGGATCTAAAGCAAAATTAGAATTAATCAGAGAGGAATCGGAAATGAATGAAACCAGAACGAAACTCTTGAAACCAAAACAATAGAACCAAGATCATTTTGATTCCAGTTCCACAGCCCTGAATTTCACACAGGCTACAAATGATGTAAAGCTGGTAATTCCCGTCCAAGATCAGCCATTAAAACTGCATCGCAGTCGATTTAAATTCAGTTTGAAAAATTACAAGACATGGAGCTCGAATAATAGATTTTCATAATGCTGTGAGATGTGAACAAAAAATTATACCTCTGCTTTATAGATTATAAAAAAGCCGTACTGAAGAATATATCAGTTTAGAAGAACGCGACCAGAAAATGATCCAGTCCTTAGAATGGAACCAAAAAGCGACAATTAGGACAGAAAACGTAGAATCCGAGGAAATGATCATTAGCAAAGGTATCAGACAAGGATGCGTGTTGTCGTCGTCGTTGTTGTTCAATGTTTACTCGGAGGATATCTTCAAACAGACACTAAGAGCTGAAGATGGAATCAAAGTGGGTGAATCACAAATCTCAAATATCCGATATGCAGATGATACAGTGTTGATCTCGGATAGTGTGGATGGACTGCAGAACATTTTGTCTTTAGTGAGCTCAAGTCAGCTATGAGTATGGCTTAGAGATGACTGTTTTAAAGACAAAATGGATGATCATTCGCAATGAAAATAAAATTGCGGCAGAAATTGCAAATAATAGGATCTATATTGGAGACACTGCACTTGTATCTTGGTACATGGTTTCATGAGGAGAATGATCAAAAAATGGAACTCATAACGAGAATTGCCAAGGCCAAAACAACTCTAACGCGAATGAGGAATCTAGGCGAGATGTGTCATCGGATCTCCGGATGAGAGAATAGTGAGGTGTTATGTATTCTCTGCACTTCTATATGGGATGGAGAGCTGGATTTTCACAAAAGAAATGAAGAGAAAAATTGAAGCATTTGAGATGTTTATTTACCGACGAATGCTTAACATCTCATGGTGTGGCCGAGTCACTAATGTAGAGGTGTTGCGTAGAATGAATTTCACTATCCAGAAAAGAAAGCTAGAATATTTTGGACATACGCAAATAAATGAGAAATACAACTTTTTTTTGGACAATTTTGACTGAGAAAGTTGCGGGAAGGAGAAGTACCGTGAGAAGAAAATTATCCTGGAAAGCAGATCTCAGAAGGTGGTTCCGGGTCTCTCCCATCGAACTGATCCGAAGTGCGGCGTCAGCAATCAAGTTGACGCTGATGATCGCCAAACTCCGGACGGAGAAGGCGTAATGAAGAAGAGAGAACTCCACATTTCTGAAGAAGAAAAAAAACTACCTAGTTATTCAAGTGGGATCTTAATTGAACCTGTAACTCTCCAAGTTGCCCGGTTTGAAATTGAAATGGCCAATATTTCAAAAAATATTCATACAAAATATTGAGTGATATAAAAGGAGCAAGAACAAGGGAAGGCCAGGCAACCATGGAAAAATATTTAAAAGATAAAGGGCCTAAAATAGCAGGTAAAAAAGATACTACGAAAGCTGTGCAGCTCTTGTATAACATAAGACTAGATTGTTACAAATACAAATACACGCTATACACAGACACAACAGAGTACGACCGAGTGTAAAGCTAATGAAGGATGACACGACTTAACGATTCCATCCATTTAATAGTTTCGCCTTTAACGAACTCCATTAGCAGGCACAGGTACCTCTACCTGGCATCTTCCCCTGCCATCCTATAAACTAACGTATAAGTCAAAAACGTACAGCACGTAAGTCGTGATGTGGTAAGTTGTTGCGGGAATTAGTTATACCGCAGTAAATTACGTAAGCGTCGCCGCGTTCGTGGTACATGCGAAAAGTGAAGGAATCGCGTAACTTTTAGATACCGTACCATGCTGGGTAAGTCTGAGCAAAGCACATAGCATAATAATCGGTTTAAGTAGCTGCTACGTATAATGTCTGTTGAACGCATATTTACTCAGATGAGCTTTTCATTAAGGATAAAACGTGTAATGGGATTTTTCTTATGCATGTGCAAACACCCAAGTACCTACGAGTATAAGACAAGAAAGACTACCACCCATCCAGCAGCCTTACGAGCCAGCGATTGCGAAGCTGGCCAGACCATACAGCTTGGCCCGGTATAGCAAAGGCAGATGAGGCGGAAGGTGCAACAGAGGGTTAACGCGCTGCTGCCTGCTGCTATATTCGGATTTAACCTGCAAAACTAGGTCGTCTTGCAGCGAAGAAAAAGCTCGCAGGTTTCCTCTCCCCCAAACGCGACATCCACATTGTGCCATGTCGCGTTATATAGTATACACCAAGTGTTCGTGTACTACCATACTATGTATGTGTGTGCAGTGTACATATAATGTACAAACAGAAAGCTGCTTCGAGTTCGACTAAAGTTTATCTTATACACGTTATACTCCTCTCACGATGCTGTGCTGTGCCGCATCTTCTACGCCCAACCTTCGTCGACTTACGTATACGTAACACTTATTTAACGCGAAATCCCACGCGTAAAATTTGCAACTTTATCAATGAATAATAATGGAACGTTGTCGCTTGCGCCTGTACCACCTTACCTCTCCTCCCTACACCAACCCAGTCTGAATACCTTCTCGTTTGCAGCATCAACGCGACACATTCGTTAAGGAAAATTTTCAATTAACGATGCACACAGCGAATCGTTCAGATTGGAAACGAGTCGAAAGCAACAGCCATGAATATGCACGGGTAGCTAAACGCGAAACGGGGCCTACTTCGTTTCCCAGTCCCCCAATTCTATTTTATTTTATTTTTTTAAGAAACGAATTTTTCCAACGTTGATTTACGCGCGTATTGTAAAACACAACGAAGAGATTAATGGGTTTAAATTGACCCGCCGCCGATGTAATTGATCGTCGAATAAACTAATTCTTCGACGTTAAGAAAACGAAATTTTTCATCGAACTAGCTTTGTCTACCGTGTACCGTGTCCCCGTTGCGTTTCATTGTTTCATCGAAACTTATTTAGGTCGGATTTTCTTCTCAGCGATAGCGCTCTTTTATACGCAGTTCGCAGTTTTTCGACTATAATTTCAATGAATGCTAGAATAATGATGACGGATCTATCATCGCTACCAATTCCAGCCAGGTCTGAATCTATCCTCGCTCTCCTTATACCAGCGATAGATCAACAAATCAGACTAACATGTATAATGGTTAGCATAGTCGAAAAATCCAAAGGGGCTGAGATATGTTATTTTTTGAATTCAAATTTTCATTCAAACCTGCCGCTCACTTTGGAAATTCGTAGAAAAAAAATTAATAACGATATCAATTCTTTGTTCGCTTCAAACCATATATCATATACTCTCGAGCATGTGTGGTACAAGAATCAAGGGTGGGGGTGAAGTGGTTCTTAAAATATGACGAAATAAATGTAAAAAACAAACACGAATGAAATTTTGAAAAATTTTTTTTAGTTCTTCGTGAATAACTTAAGAAAAAGATATCTTGAGCACCTCATTAAAAAATTTTCACATGAACGAGAGGGCATCTTAAACTCAGTGGATGGGTTGTTGACCACGCGGGTAGTATATAAACATCAATTGAAAAAAAATGAACACATGAGAATTGAACAAAGCAGGTTCAATGGGGCTGAAAAGTCGACACTCTTAAACGATAGATCTAAGGCCCCTACTAAATATATATATACCTAATTTCAACTTCCTAGCTCAATTTAGAGGGGAGTTATGCGAGGAACAAATTCAAAAAATTTAAAAAAAGACCAAAAAACCACATATTTACGGGGTGTGAAGGGGTGAAATAGGGCTGAAAAGTCAAGAACCCCAAAAGGCATATCTAGAACCGCCACTAAATGTACATACTTAACTTCGAGTGCCTAACTCAATCTGGAAGGAAGTTATGTGAGGAAGAAGCTCAAAAACTCAAGAAATGAAAAAAAAAACTATCAAAAAACCACTTTTTGGGGCTATGAGGGGGTGCAGTTGAGCTAAAAAGTCGAGATCCTCGAAAGGCATGTTTAGGGCCTCAGCTAAACGTAAATACCAAATTCAAACTTCCTAGCTCAATTTGTTGAAGAGATAGGGGAGGAACAGTTTTTTTTTCAAGGTCAAAAAGAGAAAACCCCTCATATCTCCCCTCCTATTTGGCTTACAAAGTCAATTTTTGAATGTATTATGCAACTTTTGATTCTATATCAATTGGCTTAAAAAGAGGAAAATTATACGTTTTTTACCCTTCAGCACCCCCTCCCCTAAATTGGGGCATCACTGAATTTTGACGCATATTAATCCCCACTCATATATATATATTATCTGCCGCCAAACTGAACCGATTGACTAAATTGGAGCGAGTTTGGTCGGTATCGAGCGGAGTAAATGATTTTAATGTTTGGAAGATAAAAATAAAAATTAATATGTGAAATGGCTAAAAATTGCCTTAATTGTCTTCTAGGACCTCAAAACGGATTTTATTGATATTCCTCCTTTATTAACGAAAGTTATTATGAACTTCCCGCTAAAAACTTTCAAAATAAGTAGAAATACCCCCCCCCCCCCTCCGGAATGACAAGAGCACAAACTCTGAAGTTTGCTTCTCAATGTGGAAAAAATTGAAATTTTACATTTTTTACCTTCGTTCTGAAGCAACGTTCTGGGTTTCTGTTCAGGCCATTAAATAAGGGACGTATTGCTACTTATTTTGAAGATTTTTTAGTGAGGAGCTCATTATAACTTTTTCAGAAGTGATTTACAAAAAACTAAAAAAATGACAAATTTTTAGTCATATTTTTTTGTACTCACTTTGTCATATTTTACGAACCACTTCATCCCCTCTCGTGATTTTTATACCCACACATATTCGAATGTATACAGTAAGTTTTAGAGCAAACAGCGAATTTTCTTAATAATTAATCTTTTTTTCTATGGATTTTCAAAGTGGATGGTAGGTTCAGGTGAAAATGAAATCTTTAACATAGTAGTCTACGATCCAAACACGATCAAAAGGTCATCCAGGGATTTTTTTTGAGAACCAAAAAAATAAGCTGCCAAAATATCGATACTATCCGTCTTATTTGAAAAAGCGTAGTTTCAAAATTTAAACCCCTGCACAATGGGGGGGGGGGACTTCTAAAAAGGTTATTTGGGGGACATGGTCCGAACCAAAAAAACTCGAAACTCGACGGATTTGGGCTGAAGTTGTTCCCCCAAAGTCGAATATGTCACTTTTTTCCGTTATTAATCTGGTTTTTTTTTCGAAAAATTGCAGCTCAAAAGAGAAATTTCGAAAGGTTAATTAAATTCAGGGTGAAAAATATTTATCAAAGCACAAAATTTTAAGACTCGGCTCTCAAAAAAAGAAAAAAAAAAAAAAACTCAAATTTGTTTCTAACCAATGAGATTTGCTAAATTTTGAATATTTTATTACAATTTAATTTCATGTTTTATGTGAATTATTATATAATTTTTCAACTCTTCTTCGTAAATTCAGTTAAATTTTCTCCACTTGAAGGAATTTTTGTCAATTTTTCGGTCAATTTTCAACAATTTTTCATAATTTATTCTCACGTTTCAAGTTGATTTTCTAATTTTTTAACAATTTTTCGCAAATTTTGTACAATTTTGGGTACTTTTACACATTTTTATCAACTTTTTTGGCATGATTCGGATCACAGAAATTCGTATTATCGGATCATTTTTTTTTTCAAAACGCAGGCTGCAGTAATTTCCTGATTCACGCTAATTTCAATTTTACGAGTTTTTTTTAGCCTTAAACAATAACCACATCATCGTGATCTAATTCTGCAGCACAAGCTACACTTTGAAAAATTGATCCGGAAAAGTCATGATATCTGAAAAATGAATCGGATCAAATCACAGATCATACGAAAAATTGTATCCGAACCACATATCGCGGATGATTTTAAAAAAGGACGATCTAAAATGATCCGAATCACGGATCAAATCACAATTTTTTGATTCGAATCGTGATCCGGATATTCCCAACCCTGGCCAAAATGAAGTGAAAAGATGAGTAAACACTTTTGATTGTTAAAATGTTGACATGAATACTCGTACGTTACACATCCATAACCTAGAATTTTTCTCTAAAAAGTAAAAATGCCTGAATTTAATTTCTAGAGCAAAAGAGGCTAGGAGAAGGTGATAAAATTTTTGTTTTTAAAGGTAAGAATTTGTTTGGAATTTAAGATTTCTAAGATGATTGCCATAATTGGGAATCAAAGATTCATAGAATTTTAACATTTTTCAAAACTTTTTCTTGAAATTTGGTAAATATTGTGTACTTTAAGCTTACACATTTTCGGTAATTTTTTACCAATTTTTTCCAATAATCAGCGGTTTTCTTAAATTTATTTTAAAAACACTCCGCACAACATTCCGGATTTGATTTTCACACTGAATTTCAATTTTTGATCAGAACTTTTTAATTACATATAAATTTTGCCAAAAGAAAAACACAGTCAAACAGATACTTACGTAAAACAAAGAAAATTTTTACTCATTCGATGGCTTAAAAAAAAAGGTAACATAAAGCTCCGAGTAAGACTGGAAATTTTGTTATCTTTCCGAATCATAAACCGAGTAAATCGTCGCACTTAAGAAAATTCAGCTAAAATAGCATCGTAACAGCTGCGACGGTGAATTTTTTTTCGTTTATTCGGTGACAACGTATGACGCCATAAACTTGGATAAAACGGTTTTAATCAGAATTAATGTTAAATTCTGTGTGAAAAATTTTACTCGACGAAGTAGCTGCTCGTATAGCGACTAAATGTAAAAAGTTATTTTTCTCAAAGATTTTTCCAAGTCGTATAAATAATTTTAAGCGTGCGCTATCACCGCGTACTGTACCCAACCCATATCTTCGTTATTTCCATTATTACAACTGAAACTTATGAAAAGATATGCACAGGTAGGTAACTAGGTATACCTATGTATTACCTTTGGCGAAAGCTAAGATGGAGCATTTTCAAAGTTAACGTGTTTTAAATTTCACCCAACTTAAAAATAGAATAAATATGCGAGTGAAACTGAAAAAAAAAGGTAAAAAATCACGAATTTTTGTTTTACAATTTTTAACATCTTTTGGTTTTATTTCACACGATTGAACAAACAAAGTAGGTATTTGTCAAGATGGAAAAAACCATCGTATCTTTTAAAACGAGAAAATTTTCTTTATATACAGTTGAAAGTATAAGTTGAGCATATTTATGATGGAAGAGGAAAAAACCCATCTCACGAGGTAAATATTATTTCATTTTTTATTTTAATAAACTAAAGACCAAAAATATTAAAAAATGAAAAAAAATATGTATAAAATATTCACCGTAAACGGAAGTAAGTATTTCTTTTTGATTTAATTTCGTAGCATAATTTTATATAAAAACTCTACCAACGATTTTTTCGTGGTTTTTATCTACGCATATTTTTTTAATACGATTATTTATTTCAATGTGCGTATATTTAGACGCTTCCGGTATAATACAGCTGCGAAATAAACATATACGAGTAGTCGAGTACATCGATACCGATACACACACACACACATTTAATACGATATTCAAAACGTCGATTCAATATCGGTGAAAAATTCGCCAATTTCCAAAGTCAATTTTCAAATGTGCCAGCGTGTTTTCCAACCGAAGAAATATTCGTAAGTAAACGAGCCTCGCAGTAAAAAAAAAAAGCACACACAACTTTTTTCCAATGCACCGGAACGTAAAACTTTCAACTTTCTAGTATGGTCGAAAAGGAAATACACATCGCTCGTATACAACGTATACTATAAATTCACCAGACTAGAGTAAAAGATACGAAAAGCTATGTTAAGAAGAGCAGAACCTCCCAACGCGATGTATTTTTCTATGCTTTTAATACGCGCCGGCATAAAGTGATGAATACGTTTTTAAATTACATCTTCTCGCCTCGCATCCCTCCCACAATCGTACCAGTTTTCCTCGAGTAATCTCGTAAAATTCAAGCGCTAAAATTTCGATTATTAAATGCAATGAATAAATTTAAATATGTTTATCGAAGAAATACACGTTAAGATTCTTTCAAACGACTAAACTTTACTTCGCGGTGCAATTTTTCACTCGTAAATTTCATTCCTATGTATTTAAAAGCGATAATTACTCGAGCTAAGGGTATACAGCTTTGGGACTTGGAATTCTATAAAGGTACGTAAGTCTTCCTTCTTATTCCGATTATAATCATTTTTATCGTCTGAAGTTCTTACGCGATAATGACTTCGTATATAATATTAGATTGAAAGAAGAAAAAAAAATTGGTTTAATGGTCTAGAATGGAGTAAAGTTTATACAAATAAATGAAACGAATACCTAAAGTGCGATATTCTGCGAAGAATATATCTATTGTGCCCTAACCAAAAATATACAGGGTGTTTCGTTTCCATAGTACTTCCTTCATATCACAAGTAGAGCAACTCAACTTACACGTATGTATAATGCTGTGCCTATCCTAATTAGTTTAGGAGCAAAGATACACGGTAAGGTCATTTTCAAACATTTCTAGTCTTTTATCCAATAATGCTACAGATGTCTGGTACGCGCCAAAATGAACCGTATATGATGCAGTATTTTTGGTAAATAAATTGAAAGTATTGAAGAAATGGTTCGTAAAATATTTTAAATAATGTAAGCAAAAAATAAAATTTCATAAAAAATTGACATTTTTGCCATTAACTTCTGAAAAAGCTGTTGTAAGTACCTAATCAGAAAATTTTTCTTGACGTAATAAGGTACTTCCCTCCACTTGCCATGAATACATTTTTTTCAAGCTATTTAAAAGTTTTGAAAAAAATTTCACACAACAATTTTTTTACTTTTTTCAAAAAAAAATTCATAGAAGTACGAATTTTAGCCTGAAATATTGAACTAATTTACAGAAAATTCACAAAACCGAGTAAATTTTTCAATAAAATTACATTCTGTAAGAAGAAAATTTTTCATTGAAATTTTTTTTTGAGAATTTTCAAATAACTTGAAAAAATGTCATGACGAGTGGTTACTTCAAGAAAAATTTTTCAATTGGATGCTTGAACGAGCTTTTTTAAAAGTTCAGGGCAAATATTTGAAATTTTTTTTGTATAATTTTAGTTTTTTCTCTTACATTATTTAAGATATCTCACGAACCACTCAACCTTTTGTTCAAGTTTTTTTTACTGGAATACTACCCTATATAAGAGACACTTCAACGCAAACCGGACATCTCTAGAACTTTTTGAAAAAATATTGGGAAATTTTTGAAAATGACTTCATATTTTCAGGAAGAAATTTCAGATCCGTGTATCTTTGCCTCGCAATGATCAGTATAGGCAAAATATTATACATACTTTTATCTTGAGTTGACTATGTGCGGTATGAAGGAAGTACTATTGAAGTAGAACACTTCGTATAGCTAGTTTGCTGTCTTCAGGAGTGGTCAATAATTTACAAAAAAAAAAAATTCGAAGACACTAGGAAAGTTGATTGAAACGTCTAAGGAAACATTAAAAAAATTCTCGTACCACAAAATGACTTGAAAGGGACTATAGGAAAATAACATTGGCAGAGTAAAATTTCGCGGCAAGTGTAAGATATTTTGATAAAATTATAACTGCATGGTAAATTTTAGGCGTGTCTCTTGTGGGTTCTAACTTTTCAGCCTCTTTGCACCCCTTCACAACGTCACAGGTAACGAAATACCTCGCATTTTTGTCAAAATTGGTGTTCACACAATAGCTGTTTTTGTGATATTGAAAACTAATATGGACATGAAAATTGTTACACGTGAACTGGTTCTGTGATAAACTGGTTTCATTTCAGAAATTCAATCAGGTAGAATTAAAATTTAGTGTAGAGCTGTTTTTGAGGTGCTGAATGAAAACGAATCTGTCCACGAAAATTAGCTCAAGTGAACTAGTTTAGAGATAAACCAGTTTTATCCAAAAACTCAAATTGATTTCCTTGAAATTGAGTGCAGAGCTATTTTTACAGAAATTTTTGGTCCAGAAAATTTCTCAGGTTTCAAGCAAACCAGTTCCATTTTGAAAATTTAATTAGATTTCCTTGAAATTTGGTGCAGAGCGGTTTTTTCAGATGCGGAAAAAGAATCTGACAACAGAAATTAGCTCAAGGGAACCGGTTTAATTCTAGAAATTGAACTTGATTTTCTTGAAATTGACAGTAAGTGGCTTCAGGGGTTCGGAAAACGAATTTGACTTTGAATATGAGCTCAAGTGAACCGGTTTCATTTCAGAAATTAAACCAATTTATTTGAAATTTAGTTAGATCCGTCTTTGAAGGTGATGAAAACGAAGTTTTACTTCAAAAATTGAACTAGACTTCATTAAAATTTAACATCAATGCGTTTTTAGAGGTGCTGAAAACGAATCTGACCTTGAAAATTCTTGCAAGTTGGCCGGTTTTGAAGTAAACCGGTTCCATTTTAGAAATTAAACTAGATTTCCTTGAAACTTGGTTTATACCTGTTTTTAGAGGTGCTGAAAACGAATCTAATCTTGAAAATTTGCCAAAGAGAACAGGTTTTTCAGACAAACCGGTTTTATTTCAAAAATTTAAATAGATTTCTTTAAAATTTAATGTAGAACTGTTTTGGGAGAGGCAGAAAACGAATCTGAAAACGAAAATTGACGCGGCTGAACCGGTTTCAAAACTGGTTCTTACCTCCAAGAATTCTCTCAATTTCATTGAAAAATTGAATTTGGTTCAATTTTTATGAAAATTAGTACAGAGTTGTTCCCAAGATGCTGAACCCGGATTTAACTATAAAAATTGCCACAAATGAAATGGTTCCGAGATAAACTGGTTTCATATTATAAATTTGAACGATATATTTTTGAAATTAGAATTGAACTTTTTTTTGGAATATTGAATACGAACCTAGCAATGAAAATCAACACAGAGATTCTCCTTTTTATAAAATATAAAATTCAAACGTAAATTTTGTCCTAGTGCATATAAACTTATCAACATCTAACAACATTTCAATTCAATTTACTCAATCCTATTTCACCGGTGAACAATTTCTTTCTCATCTATAAAGTTCTCTCGAGCAAAACTACATCACGTTGAATGTGCAAAATCAACGTTAGAAATGCAATTCGCGCTTCTCGTACGCATACGATAACGTCTGCAAAAATACATACATAAGCTTTCATCCGGTACATGAAATCACAAGTTACACGTACAAAAACAACTTCTCTGTTTACCTTTACAAACCAGGTAAACTTTTCAAAACAACCATAATTACTCAGAATTACCAGTAGAGTAGGTAGCTAGGTACATGAAAGTTTACCTCGTTCGCTAAAATTTCACTACAACGAATTACAAAACCGCCACAAACATTTCGTTTCTACACTCGAAAAGTATGATTCTTATAAACGCTCAGCTCGTGGATGGGGTTTAGTTTACGATGAACTTGCTTAAATACATAAATATAGTATACTTTGAAAACTGCACGTTCTGTGTGCCTGTCTGTTCGATATACAAATTCGTGTTTGAAACTTGGAAAGCATTAAACTTACCAGAATAACGGTCGATATGTTTATCATTTAGGACACTTCCGTTTGTTTCTAATCGATCTAGGAATTCGTCTGAGTAGCCGTTAAATGGCAGTCTTTTGTCAAATCGATTCGTCGGTTTATCACATTGGTCAACGATAATATCGATACTTTGATGATGTTCGGAATCATTTTTCGATAAAGCTGTAACAATCAAGCATAACAATACAATTTCGATTAATATATTAATACAAATAGAATAAGATTTCATTTTCTAGCGTGCGAAAAAAAACACACAAACACAACGCTAACCCAAATACAAATATAATAAAACATAATTTTAAGAGCCTCTCTAAAGTGCACCGTTTTAAAGGAGGGGAAGGGGACGCCTCACAGGGACCTACTCCAGCAGCTTGAGATGAAATACGCGCGCAAAAAAAAAGTAGGGTAGATAGTCAATCGCATTGTTTTATTTACGATCTTTTCGTAGCCCTAATCTAGGTATATTAAGACTCCGCAATAATGCAAACTAAAAAAAATAAAATAAAATAAAAAATAAAACATGTCAAAAAGCGTTTCAAAAACTCTATCCTTTGCCAAACTGGGTACTTTTAAAGCTAATCAATTTACAATCAAATTGTAATCAGCATTTCTTTTTTAACAACTTTGTATACACAAAACCGCACCGTAACATTGTACGTTGCGATATCGTCGTCGTCGTGAACGGGTAATTAGTTTTAAACGACTCGAGCGTCGTGTCTTTTATAATTCCCTGGTTGCAAGAATGAAAAAAAAAAACCCTAATCCTCTTTTATTTTGACATCAAAGCCAAAAAAAAAAACCAGGATATCGAACGAGTTTGAACATACTAAAGCTAACGTATGGTAAATTTCTATTCATTTATACCACAGCATTAGCATTCGAGAATTATTTTCAAAAACAATGTTAATACAATGTAGAGAGGTAGGTAGGAACATAATACACACAAACTCAACCAGTACAACTACCTTTCTTTAAAACACTTCAGTATTTTTCTCTCATCGTTGCTTGTCGCACGAACAATGAAGTAAATATGTGCTTCGAAGCGTACGTAAGTATGTACTTATTACTCGATTAAACGAACAAAAAATACAAATTTAATAACGTTGTTAATCAAATTAATCAACCAATTTATCGCTATAACTAAACGTAAACACACATATGTCATCCTCGATGCATGTAAACACTCCTGAAGCAATTTAAAAAAACTGCTCTTTCATTAAACATCGACAATTACGACGACTGCGAGAGGAAATAAAAAAAGTCGATTAATTTTGCAATGCGAAATATACGATCATGTACGAGTATTATTAAACCTACCTACCTGTACCTATATGAAAACAAATAGGTAGGTAGCAATAATAGGTATCACTGAAGTACCAAATAAAATACACGATGGCTGCTCATTACTGTGGTATAAAATACCAATCATCTATTCGAGTACCATATACGAGTACAAATTAATAATTTAGCAACGGTGTACAAAAGCCTAAGTGATCAGGGTTAAACCCTATGATGGGTTTAATTACATTTTAACTAACAAGTCGTATACCTTCAACTACCTAGACCAACTACACCCATATTAAATGGCACTACATACAAACCAACGATTAATGGGCTAATAAAAAAACTTTACTGATATGGTATAGATCTGTAGGATACATCGTTCGATTACCATGCAGTTGAACGTACCTCTACCTGTCACTCATCTCTTCATAGATGAAGTTCATATAATAGAGTTTCAGCACCTATTACTATTTCTATCTTTACGATATTCCGAACCCATTATAACCTAATATGTGCCATATGCGGACAGCGTTATATTCAAAATGTCCTGATGATTGTAGGTCTTTGTGGAAAGACAATTATGAAAATAAACAATACGCGGTTCGTTTCGATTGCTTTAATTCAGCATCAGTTATAAATTTTTAACGAACTCATCAATCACAACGTATTTCATTTGTCAGCCTGATATTCTATGTCATATTGTCAATGAAACTAGACTATTACAGCCTATCGTCTAACGACGGATGAAAGGGGTAAAATGAACAAGATCCGTTTTGAGGTCCGGGAACACCATTAAGACGATTTTTAGCCATGTCAGATATTTTTTTCCCCCTCACATTAAAATCATTTACTTTGCTCGATACCGACCAAAAATCTTTCCAATTCAGTCAATCGGCTCACTTTGGTGGTGGATTAGATATACATGAGTGGGGATGAACTTGGATCAAAATTCAGTTATGCCTCAATTTCGAGGTGGGAGTGCTAAGGGGTCAAAAACGTAAAAATTGCCCTATTTTGAGCCAATTGATAAAAAATCCAAAGTTGTATAACATATACGGTACAAAAATCAACCTTCCAAGTCAATTAGGAGGGGAAATATGGCGGGTTTCTCGCTTGAAAAATGATCTATTCTTTCCCTATCTCCCCACCAAATTGAGTTAGAAAATTTTAATTTGATATGTACATTGAGTAGGAACCCTAGATATGCCTTTTGGGGGTTTCGACTTTTCAGCTCAATCGCAACTCACACAGCCCTTAAAAAGTGGTTTTTTAGTAGGGTTTTCTCATGTTTCTCATTTTTTGAGTTTGTTCCTAACATAACTCCCCTCCAAATTGAGCTAGGAATTTGAAATTAGCGATGTACATTTAGTAGAGGCCCTAGATGTGTCTTTCGGGAGTCTCAACTTTTCAGCCCCATTTTACCCTTTAACAGTCTCAAATATGAGGTTTTTTGGTCGTTTTTCCTAATTTCTTTGAGTTTGTTCCTCGCATAACTCTCCTAATTGAATCAGGAATTTGAAATTAGCGATGTACGTTTAGTAGGGGCTCTACATGTGCCTTTTGGCGGACTCGACTTTTCAGCCCCATCAAACCCTTCGTACCAGCAATCACCATTCTATTTCTATTCATTTTTAACGTATTAGCCATTGCTTCTGAGAAAAATACATTTTTGAGCATTTTTTTTAAGTTTTTGAAAACGATCCAGAATTATATGAGTCACAAAACCTTCTTTGGTGAAAAAAATTCAACGTACACTATTAGGGTTGGCAACCGCAGCTATTCAAAGCTTACCCCCTCCCCCCCCCAATGAAAAAAATTAGAAAATTCAGACCGGCAGACCCATTATCTCTCCAAACATTTGGGTTAAAATTATAATTTTCGCTCAAATACAGGATTTTTGGTTTTTTCGATATTCCGAGTGAGAGGTGAGTCCCTAAAATTTTTTTATAAAAGTACCCAATGATGTGCTGTGAAAATTTTGAAAATCTGAGATCAGGAGCGTTTCGTTTATTCTTAGTATCTGAGAATAACCTTCAATTAAGAAACGCAAAACAGACTTTTTTTGAGTGACCCAAAAAAAAATGTTAGTAGGGAGCAAAACTGAAATATTGCTCTTCATTACCTAAAATTATTTTTCTAAATCCATTTAGAGGGAGAGGGGGAGAAGTGAAAATTGTTTAAAAACTCCTGAAAAGAGGAGCAACGATGAAAACTTGACGCTAATGGGTCACCTTGGGTAAAAATATGCATAATAATTTCATTTTTGGAAAATATTTTCAAAAATTTCTTCAATATTTTGAAAATTTTTGAAAATTTTCGAACTCTAAGTGAGTTTTGCAAGTTTAAAAAATGAAACATGCTTTTGAAGTCATTTTGCAAGTATTGTGAGCCCGCCGTTTGTATATTTCCAAAAAAGTTAAATTCGGTCCACCTCAGAAAGTACTAGGATGGATCAAATTTGGCTTTTTTTGGAAATCCATAAGATGTAGTAAAAATAGCAGCTTTTCAACTCAATTTTTCAACTTTCAAACAGATTCAAAGATCAAAAATTTTTAAAATTTTCCAAAAAATTAAACACAATTTTTTTTATAAATTTTCTCCATAAATGGAATGACTATATACAAATTTATGCCCAAAATTATTACTGTCGGTAAATTTTCATCGATTTCCTATTTTTTAGGGGTTTTTTGTTTTGCGTTTTTTCACGATTTCCTGGAAACTGAAAGATTTTTTTTTGAAAATGCTCTTCTGAAATGGGTGTGGTATAATGCAATATTTCAATTTTATCTCTCATAGCTGATCTTTCAAAGGCACTGAAAAATGCTTACTCTCCATTTATTGAAAACCGAAAAAATACATTTCTAAAAAAAAAGTTGATCGAAAGGAACATCATTTGATTTATGTTAAGAGCTTTAAAAGAAATTTTTTATTTTCTTTTAAATTTTTCTGAACGCCTAAAAAAAGTACAAGGGATGAAAACTAGCCTTAAACAGATAAAAATAAGTATACTTGATCTATTTCACTAATAATCTGCTGAAAAAAATTTCAATGGTGCGAACAAATTTTTGAAAAAAGATGAAAAACCCATTCTTTAAGCACCTCTGAAAACTCATCTACGGCTGATAAAATTGAAATTTTGCGCTTAATCATATAAAACTGATGTGTTAGATCCATTTCAGAAAGACATTTATCAAAAAAAATTTCCTTCGCTGTTTTTCAAAAAATCGTGAAAATATACCAACAATTTTTATTATCAATATGATAATAATTTCACTTTTAAAAAATATTTTCCTAAAAATTTGGCTTTTGATTTTTTGAAGATTTTTCAACTTCGATTAGAGGACGAATTTTTACAATTTTTAGTACGTTGTGAACATTGATGAGAGACATCACAAAAAAAAATTCACATAAAATTCACACACCCTCCTACCCTGTATAATACCTCCTCCCGAAAATGGTACTTTTTTCCAATACAGATAACTATTTTGTGCAATTTAAAAACCTTTTTTTTTTTCAGTTGTATTTTCATCGTCTACAACACATACATTTTTTTCAAAATTTTAACGAGAGTGCCGTGCTGATAAAATTCGGAAAAACTTGGAATAATAGGCTAAATGACAAAAAGTTCAAAAAAAATTGATTAATGAAGTAGTTTCAATATTTTGTGTGCTTGTTACTTATTTCGATTAGTAAAAGAACATAGGCAAGAAGTGGAACATTTCATAGAATACCTGAACGTATCAAAACTGCACCACCCCTCCCTTCTAAATTTGAGTTGTAGCCAAGTTGTTGATATTAGAGTAATTTTCATACAAGCCGAGCCTCCTAAATGCAAATATAAATAAAATTTTGCCACTAGAAACTTCCCTCTCCTCGCCCCATTCTCCTTAGATAAGAGGTTCTAACGAAGGAGCTTTTATTTCCTCCCAATAGTAATTTTCTACCCACAGCTATTAATGAAATCATCACGTGAAAACCATGTATCAATGAGACCCTACCCTCCCTTTTCCTATACTTGGAATACAGGTAGGTAGTTGATATTGAATCTATAACTTCTTTCCGCAGACTTCCTCTCGATTCAATGAGAGCAACTTCCCATTTATCTCATGCGATAATGATATGGCGTGCAATGTAAATCATCCCTAGAGAGATTTCAATTTTCACAATTCGCAGTGCCAAATTCGTCGACAAAATTACATATAATTTACAAAGCATCTGGTACTAGATACGTGTTCTTCAACACTCGAATCTCAGTTATCGAACATATAATCCATAAAGTAATACTATATGAACGAACACACAAACACTTTAAGTATCAACTAAGCATACACAACGATTTACTTATACGGTAGAAAATTTACAAAACAGCAATTTTCCCTTCGAAATTCTGGCATATGCTCAAAACTCAGCGATGAAATTTCGCTCTCGCAGAATTTAGCAGTCGCAGTTATCGCTCAACATAACAACGTAAAAGTACGTACATATTTTAATAAGAGTATGAAACGAAAATGCGTGAAAATGAATACAAAGAGGTGAAGAACAGAGGTAGAGGGTTGAAATTGAATGTTTAATCGTTTTAACGTCATTCTGCTTCGTTTACATTTCAAAACTAATTTAATTTTTTTTCTCGCATAAATAGACAGAGGAAGACGGTACGGCGAATATTTTTCTAAACGAATACGTAACATTTTAAAACTCGAAATAAACATTTTAAAAATTTAAATTACCTAGCAAAATGCAAAATGCAAAATGCAAAAAAAAAACACGAAAAATGATTAAAAGATTTTCATTTTATACTAATTTAGTTTTAGCAGAAAAACTGAACATGAGAGAAAATGAAAAAGAGAAATGGAAAATTAAAATTTATAGAAAAAAATTTTAAAAAGAACTTACAACGACGTAATAATTACCTAGCTGAAATTTCTTTGATATTTGTCCCACGGCTGCGGCTCTGATTTTTTTTTTCTTTTTAATAACTTATTTAAATTTTACGAAGAAAAAAAAATTTAGTAAATGATTTTTTTTTTTCGACGCTAATATGTTCAGGATTTAAATTACTTTTTTCTCGTCGTCGTTATAAAAAGTTTTTTCAAAAAAAAAAAAAAAACAACACGAAAAATATTAATTTAGAAGTAATTCTCTTCAATATGTGAAGCTAATCTGTACTAATCTCACCTTTCTCTTTCCACAATATCACTCGCCGACATTATTTTTCAAAATTAAAAAAAATACTAAAATTTCATTCTTTATTTCACTGATGCCTCCAAATCAAAAAGTCATGTTGGCTACAACTTCTCTACTCCTTTGACAATTTCAAAATTTCACTTCCCTAAGCATTGTTTAAACTTCACTGCCGATTTAATTGCTATTTTCAACTTCCTAAGTTTTCTATCTTCTTACAATTCTAATCCAAAATTCTTCATTATCTCAGACTCTCTCAGTGCTTTGCAGCCCATTCAAGATCTTCGCTCAATTAACACCCTCTAATAGTCTGACATCGAAATCCTTTACATTTAGATTACAAGTCATGCAGATATACGTGGCAATGAGATCATTGAGTAAGCTGCTAGGGTCTACGAAAATGTTTCCAATATTTCATCCCCCTCAGGTGTCAAATCCTATTTAAAATCTCTGATCTTCCAATCATGGCAATCATCCTGAAAATTCCAACTTTTAAACAAACTCATATCCATAAAACAGAAAAATATCATTCCTACAGAATTCCGAATCTCCTGCTGGGGGGGGGGGGGTTAAAGAAATTACGGTTTAAAGTTTTTCTTGTTTTTCCCTGTAGAAGTGCTGTTCACTGGTCACTCAGAAGTTATTCTTTCGCTAGATAGAACACAGAAATCCCAAAGAATCTACATTTCATCTGCGTCTGAGATCTTGACCAATCAGAATGGTGAACAAGTTGAACTGGAATTAGTGACCAGCGCTCCTAGCGGAGAAGTCTTGAGAAACTTTGAACCAAAAATTTCCCTTAATCCCCTTACCGTTGTACTCGCTGATTCCCATCTTGATGCTTCAGTGTCTATAATCCAACATCTGAACCTCCAGATTATCCCTTCTGCTCAACTTCTCACCTTTCACTCTTTCTCAACTCTCCAACCTCCTACAAAATCATTAAATTTTTTCCTCCCTTCCTCTCAGACTTTCTATCTAATGAAACTCCTTATATTGTAAATGTACTGACAGTTGACTTTGACTCTAGATTGATTTTATAATTTTAAGTTGAAATGTTGAGGAATGATCGTGGTTAATTTTATGATTTCAAGTTGAAATTTTGAGGGAAATTGAAAAACTTAACCCTCGAAGACAATGTTTTAGGTGACAAGCATTGAATAAAAAACAGAGAAAAAAATTGTACCAATCATGTTTAAAATATCAAAACTTACAATCTTTCGATGTTTCCTCATTGCTTGCAAAGAGTGTTGTTTTTATTTGCTTTTAATTTTTTAATTTTTATTTATTTTTAATTTGATTTCCCCGTGAAACTAAAAATCATTTGCTCAGCTCAATATAGACCAAAATCGATCAAATTTGAGAAACAGGCTTAGATTGGCGACCGATTTGATATTCTAGATTGGGGTTGACTTCAGGTCAAAATTCAATCATGTCCTAATATGGGAGAGGAGGTGCTGAAGGTTTAGAATCACAAAAAATGTTTCTTCTTAAATCAAACGATATAAAATCTGAAGTTGCTCAACACATCCACAAATCCGACTCCTATGGTCAATTAGGAGGAGAAACATGAGGGTTTTCCCCTCTATTGACCATGAAAGGGAGCTGTTCCTACCCTATCTTTCCTCCAAACTGAGTTGAAAAGTTGAAATTTGATATGTACAATTACTAAGGACCATCGATGTGCCTTTTGTGGGTTTCAATTTTTTTGAACCATTAGCCCCCCCCTCTACAGCGCAAAAATGTGGTTTTTTAGTCAGTTTTCCTTATTTTTTGAGTGTGTTCCTCGCATAACTCCCCTTCAGCTCGATCTAAGGCGTTGAAATTTGCTATGCGTCTTATATTTTCCTTTTAGAGATTTCGACTTTTCAGTCTCATTACATCTCCTCACACTCCCAAAAATGTATTTTTCTAGTCAGCTTTCCTTATTTCTTGAGTTTGTTCCTCGCATAACTCTCCTCCAAATTCAGTTACAGAGTCGAAATTTGGTACGTAGACTTACTAAAGACTATCAATGTGCTTTTTGCGAGGTTCGAATTTTCCGACTAATTTCTCCCCCTTGCAGTCCTGAAATTGAATTTATTCCATGCATATTTTTTATAACAGAAGAACGGATTTTTTTTTCTCTCTCTCTCTCTCTCTCTCTCTCTCTCTCTCTCTCTCTCTCTCTCTCTCTCT
>FIZR01011316.1:0-30635 GCA_900060175.1 Ferrisia virgata
GTTAAAATTTTTTTCACAAGGTTGCAGTACACTGCCCCCCCCCCGAAACATGTTCGAAATTTTCCAACCGTAGTACTTATGCCTATGCCTATAAATTAATTAAACACAACGCGACGGGTATGGATGGTGAATTAACCGTTCGGATGCGAGAGGGCACGTTAATTGACAACGTAAGGTACCAACGTCAAATAGACCTACACCTATAATTCATTTCGTTTTAGCGGTTGCGTTTTAAAATTAATACGATTTCGTCGACTAGTGACGATTTCACGGCGAAAAACGTCAATTTTACGCTCTCTTAGACAACGATTTAGAATCTTTTGTAGGTATACACATATATATAAACATATGTATACACCTTCGTGTATTTAGTCTAGATTTACCTACCTACTAAACTTGATTCGTCGAATGGTACGTATGTAGGTAGTTAGGATTTACAAAATTAAGGATTTCAAATAAGCACTTTCGTATGTGAATGTGTGTGTAGGTGCGTATACATAGTGTAAAGGAATATAAAGTACATTTAAAATAATTTCAAAATATACGCGAGCGTGTAGTTTCAAATTTATGTATGCGTAATGTAAGTATGTAGGAACATTATAAAATTTATATTGTAATTAAATAAATGAGTCTTTTATGGCAAAAATTGTTACTAATCGAGATAATATTATGCGGTGAAAAATTCGAGCAAGTAGAATAATAATGATACGAACACGAATGTAGGAGAAAAAAAAAAGCTATATTTAGGAGGCATTAAAGTGAGATCGGATGGTGATTAAAGGTCCTACATCGTGTACCACGTACTAGGTATAGTTCTGGAATTGAGTTTACAAGTGAGAAATTGCCGCAGAATTAAAGGGCACGCAGATACCTGAATTGTACTTAGTTGCAAATGCAAGTTTTATTATAAACGCCGGCGCGTTTGGCGAGTTATCATTTTATAATAAATCACACTCGAGGTGGTAATTATACTTTTGCGCAGAAAGAGATACTCGAGACGATTACTCCGTTATAATTTGCTGTATGGTGCGATATTTGAATATATATTTGGAGACTTAATTCCAGATTAATTGGATCAAAAGTGTATTCGACATTAACATTGGAAAGCGTTACAAATTACGAATAAGAATAAGAAGACGAAGAAAAAGAAAAACACGAATTTAATTACGTTTCAAAACCGTGCTAATGAATAACGAAGAGTCTGCGAATGATTACTCATTAGTGATCGGTAATGGTATAATTATTCAAGTTTGACGTGCTCGTTAATCGCCTTCGATACTATATCGCGCAGCATCTTCGTTTCTACGAATAGATGTACAAAGATGCCAGACGATACGAAAATAGATATACCTAGCTAGACCATAAACCTAGTCTCTATAGTCTTTACATTGATCTTCTAGATACGAACGAACGAATGAACGAACGAACGAACGAAGTAGTTAAGAATATTTATTGGTATTTGCCAAAAACCTCGTTCAGTCGATGAGTTTATGTAATCGACTCGTTGAAAATGCTGCCATCTCCTTTCTCGTTAAAGTAAATACCGTACTAGAGATCGGCATGGCACCGCGTGAAACGGAACTGTGTCAAAATATTTTAAAATATCCGACCGAACGCGAAGATGGTGAAATTATATAACAACCAGTTGATCTTCTAGGTTTCATTGTCGCTTGGGTTAATTGTTCAAGGTTGCGTTAGGTTAGGTTGAACCATCATCTATGGCTCGACACTCGTCGCGGCCCGAAGATTAGCGAGTATTTTAGCTGCCGATGAAGAAAAAAAGTCGTAGGTTGGTACTATTAGGTGTATTATAAAAATGGTCCATAACGATGGCGTCGTAAATGTGCACACCTAGTTCATTTGAAAAAGGTGAATTATCTATGTACGAATAAAAGTCAAATAGATTTATAATATGTAAATTGTAGATATTTTTTTTTACAAAATAGCGTGAGTGGTACCTGCAAGTCGTGTTTTTCACTTTTTTTCTCCATCTTTCTTTCGTGTTGTATATTTTGCGCAAAGTTGTACATTGCACATGTCCTACGTCTACGTATGCACGTGTAAATTGATGTAACTAGATGTCGTGTCGTCTGAAAAAGATTTTTGCATTTATAATGGTCTAAATGACAACACGTCGACCAACATACAATGCATACGTGTTGTATTATATAACATAGAAAAGAACTTCTCCCGCATTAATATGGCGTTAAATTGAAAACGAAATTACACGTTTGAAATATTCTCACTTTGCTATGATTTTCTTCTTAAATACCTACGTGAAAATGTCTTAACGATGGGCGATGTAATGAGACCTTGTTCGGCGCAACACACACCGCGTGAACTGGAACATGAACTTGATCTAGTTCCGTATGATACATGCATATATATATATATAAATACTCTCAAGTGTAAGTGATATTTCTTGAACTTGAGAATACGATTCAGTGAAAGCCATACCATACACATTGGAATTATCCTACGAGTAATTAAAATGTTTTACCGGTGTAAAGGATTCTTTTAGATTGGCGTACAGGTATTTATTGGAAAAGTAAAGGAGTAAAGAACTGTTGAAGGATGAAAAAGACTCAAGGTATCGAGAGTCGTGAAAGTATTGGATATGCTTGAGCAATGGATTCTGACGTGGATTTTTCTTTCTTCGAAGCGATACTTAGATATGGAAAATTCCAGTTGATTTGTTAGCACAGATAAGCGTGTAGAAAGTCCATCGAAGAGATGAGAAATCCTAGAATTGAGTATTTAAATTATGCGATGCACCTAATGAGTTGGTTTATTTCTATATTCAAAATACAATTCAAGTTGCGTAAAAAAAGGCAGTTTTAAGAGTGGAGTTGGTACCATACTTGATTAAGTAACGGTGTACTCGCATTTTCGATGATTTTTATCGAGGTTGAGCTTTTTCATTAACTCGAGTGCCTTCCACCGAAACGTATTTGAGTGACGAAATGGATTAATTTCCATCATCAGCTTTGTAGTTAGATTGTGATGAAATAGAGGATTAAATGCAATATTTAAGCAGGAAATTTTAAAAAACTTTCGATGAAGTTGCATTGCTATAAGATATCGCTTTACGTTTATATCGCATTACCAGCTACGTTAGGTATTAATTTATGGTTGTAGTATTCTACATTCGACGTGGTATTTACAACGAAGCACAAAGCATTGATTCAAATGTGAATAATTCAGTCGAGATTAGATGGCTATCTAGATGAAAATAGAACGAATTTTATGAAATTGGGTGACTCATCACGATTTATCTAATTCATGGTACTCGTAGTTTGATTGGAATTTCGTATTATGATGTGTGAGAATTCTAAAACTCTAAAGATTTATAAACTGAACTTTATCATAAACTATACTAATTTATTGTGAAAAGTTGAAAAAATTTATTTCAACGATTTTTAACCTGTTTGCAACTTTTATTATGGATGAAATTTGAATTTTAGTGTAGCTGGTATATGTAGCTGAAAATTAACCCAATCATTTCATTTCTACAGTGTGAAAAAATTACAGACTTAAACATATTTTGAAGCATTTTAAGATGAATTAGCAAGAAGAAATAGTTTTATCATTTTTGATAGTATTGTCGGCTTTGAAAATGTGTATGGGGTTTGAGGGGAGGTTAGTATTTTAAATCAATTTTATTAAGTAGTCGAAGCTTTGGCCTGTAAAGAAAAGTGTTGTACCTGAGAATATAGAAGAATTTTCACTCGGGTGAATCATTTTCATCCTATCTCGAGTGTTATTTTATAATTAAGCTTAAATGTTATCCCATTTCACTCTATAGAATTACTCTAAACCTCGATTACCCAGTCAGTGCAAGTAGTGCAAAGTTGATGAAGGTATTTTTGAACGAAAAATTCCGCTCAAGTTTCAGCACTCTGGTGGACTTAAGACTTTCCAGAAGATTTGTAAAACGACCGAAATTTTTCAAAAATACATTTTTCGTCCATTAAAAATAAGTTTTTTCCAATAATTTTTACCCTCACTTCGCTCAGGCATCCACCATCTTACTACTAGAATCATCGTTGATTAAGCGAGGGAAAAATAGAATTTGAGTTGAAAATTTCATTATTACAATTGACATTTTTTGCTGGCACTCTCTTTCTCTCCTGTAAAAGTTCAAGTTGCGTTCTGGGACCTCGTTTGTTTCGCACTTTGTTTTGAAAAATATTCGAATGAATTCGCTCTAATACCAACATTTTGAATTTCACGTGGTTACAAAATGAAAGAAAAATTATGTGGTGGTGGTAGTAGGGAAGGGGAAGGAGAGAAAACAGATGCTCTCAAAGCTGCTGTCAGCTCCGGGCCTCGCATATTCTTAATTTGGACCCGGTTCGAATTTTCAGGGGTTTTTAAATTGCTGTAATTAAGATCAGGGCGGTAGAGAGCAATAATTAGGTCCAGGGAAAAAATAATTATAGGCTCCTCTCCTGTAAATATGTACTACTTACCAATGGTCTAACAACTCTCAACTATTAGGCAAGGAGGAGGGAATTTGTTGGAATTTTTTTTTTGAAAATTGAAAAATGGTCGTCCGAGTAAAGAGAGGGCGAAAATTTACTATAATGGGGGGGCAGGACAATTAGTATTTTGACGTATTTCTAAGCTTGAAATGCTGGATTTTACTGTTTCTTCACATGTAGAAATAAATTTTTATGTTGAAAAAATCGTTCGGTAGGGGTTTCTCTCCCCCTCCCACGAGTTATGATTTTTTAATTTGCAATGAAATTTTGAAATTTCAAAACAATGATGGGAAGGGGTGGAGAAAAGGAGTGCTTTTCGACTAATTCAGACACGCTGAATACGAATTCGGCATTTATTTTCCGTTCGCATTTTAAACCTCCCCCGCCCCCCTCTTCGCGACCATACTCATAATTCTGCAATTATGTTTCTCTGCAAAAATTTTAACGACGTAATCTGACTTAAAATTTCACACTGTACAACTTTATTTCTATTCATTTTTAGCGAATTGGCCATTATTAATGATAAGAACGTATTTTGAGTATTTTTTGAGTTTTTAAGAACAGTCCAAATTTCCCAAAAAATTGAAAAGAATTATGCTCGTCAAAACACACACTTACTTCGGTGAAAAAATTGTATGCACCCCCTCCCCTCTAAAGTTCACTGTTGCGGAAATTTAGTGGAATTGGGAAAATTTTTTTCAGAAGTGCCCAATGATGTTTTGTAAAAATCTTGAAAATTTAAGATCAAGGGCATTTCACCACTTATTCTTATTCCAGAATATCCTTCGATCTGTCATTGCATAAAAAATTCCTAATCGGTATTTTTGTATTTTTACATATCTAGCATAGGTGGAGTTTGGTGGTTTAGTTTGGAGGGCCAAGCCCCTAGGATGGAAATGCGAAATATTAGGGGGAAAAATGTATATTTCAGGAAGCTGAATTTGCTTTTTTTGTAAGGGTCATATCAAAAGCTTTAATTTTTGTTACTGTTAAGAATAGGTAGGGCGAAATTTTTTTTAAATATTATTTTAAATGACAAAAACGTGCATTTCTTGAAGTTTCAGCGTCAATTTTGTGGATTGCACAAAGGAAGAAATAAGATTTATAACAGAATTATTTTTTAATTCTATTAATATTTCAATATTTTTATCAGTTTTCAAATTATTGTGAACATTTTTTAAAAATTTAAATAGATTTTAAAACATTTCTTGCGGTTTGTATAACGTTTAGCGTACACAGAAAAATTTTCTGGGGGCCTAATTCAACATCGCAGTGGCAAGCCTCCCCTGTTAAATCAGCCTATAATCTTTAGACTTGATTTCCTTAGAAATAAAATAAATTTATTTTAATATTCCATCATTTTAGTATCCACAAAATGTTTTCACTTTTATGAGTTATTCATTTTATTTAGTTATTTTTTCGAAAGGTGTGTCAATTTGAAATAGCATAGAAAATTTAAATACCTGATCTGTCAATGGCTGTGAAGTAGTTGATTTGAAAATTTTTACGAATAAAATTAAAATTGAGCTATGAAAAAAAATTACGACCGGTAGTCATTTCGCTGGAAATAAAATTCCAAACGTTTTTCTATATCTGCAAATTGAAAGTGAGCTCAAAGATACACGTGTAAGCCTATATATTTGCTTAATATAGAGCTGAAGTGTTTGCAAATAACTAGATTAAGGTAAAAGGAAGTGATAGTCATATCATCAAGATGGAATTTTTAATTGTGAAATATTTTCTGCGGATACATGATCCTTTCCCTAGCGTTGATTCAGTTGATCACTATTGAAATTTTCTCGAGAAAATCAGGTCATTAAATTATATCGGTCAGATATGTATTAGGAGAAAAAAATATATATGTATTTCGCAGAGAGCAGAAATTTCTCATGGATTATTTCTAGGTATTAATACGGTGTTTTTTTTTTTTTTTTTTTTCATTTAAAAATGATTAATTTCCTCGTAGTTAGCTACTGCGAATACGTATATGTACTTGTATTTGATATTTTCGTTTTTGATTTTCGTAAATAAATTCCTCTATGCAGGTGCACACCATGAAAGGGCACTCCCAACAAAGTAAACTACAGGTAAAAATATTTGACACTAGAAAAAAGAATCGCATATCTTTACACCTTGAGCAAAGTTTGTCGCACGAATGAATAAAAATACGTAATTTTCGACGTAGTGTTTATTTTAAAGTAACGTGCCCGCGTGAGTACGTTCCATTCACATATGTTCGAATGATGGTTACGAAATTCTTCTCGTAAAAATGACTCTAGACGTATCGTCGTATGGTATGGTATGGTATTGCATGGTTGTAATAGGTTCATTACGTGCGGTTTATTGTTGACGCTGGTAATAGAGAACTAAGAGCTACGTTAGAGACGATGTCAAGTGGTTGAGTAAATACGAAAACGAATCGGAAGAGCTATAAATATTTGGTAACTACTTTATCGAAGTTGATAAAATATTTGCCGGTATTTTTTCTCGGCGTATGTCTCGCTTTGTGACAGCATAAATCTTACAGCAGTATGTACCTGTCTTCCTGCACGTTCTCTTTATCGTATAATTGTACCTATACGTACGTACGTATAGGTACCTAAGTAAGCATATAAAAGATTATAAGGAAATAAAAAAGAAAGATCTCGTCGTACTTCCATCCCGTTGCTTTTTATTTGGCTCAGTAAGCGTATACCGTACCTACCTACCTACCTACCGTACCTACCTATCTACCTATCTACCTGCTACGTATACAATGCGCTTCAGCGGTTGAATACTTAATTCTGATATACGACGAACCAATTTATTCGATGTAAAAGTTCGCATTCCGAAACGAAAAGTTCGATTGATTCGAGTTTATGTGTAGTAAATACATGGTATGTGCGAGTAAATCGTTCGTACGTAGGTATTTGGCTGAAAGCAAATTAACGACTTGAAGGTATTTTTGTTGGCATTTAATCGTACGTGTGAAATTTTTAGCGCCAAGTTTAATTCGTACAGTATATACTCGTACGTGTGTGTTTATGTGTTAAGAGTACATACAGCAGAAGTGAAATGAGATAACAGTGTATCTAGATAATGTACCTACTACCTAGTCTTACCTACTACCTACTTAAATACTCTGCCAAAGTAACAGGAACATTACGGTTGTTCGTTGGTCTGTCGATGGTGAGTTAAATGTAGAAGAAAATGTACGAGTGAAGTTACAATTGGCGTAATTTTAAAATCTCATAAATCACAATGATTGGCCGATTACGTGGTCACTAAATGAATACCTAATCCTCTTTACGCGGCTTATTAGCGCCTTATAATTTCTTCGTAAGTCGTGTGTACGTGTAAAGTGACCAGTGTATAAATAAGAAGAAATAACGTCCAAACACGAAGTAAAATCCATTTATGTAGGGTACATATATATATTTAACTACCACGTTGTTTCTTACATCACGATATGTATTTCTTTCTACTTACTTATATTCAACACGCAGATTATAATTCCAGGCTAAATGTCAATTATGTATACTCGTCTGCTGTTTATTATACCTGTATGCGTATTGTAAGATGAACATTTGCATTTGTACTGCATAGCATGGTATGTACTATAATATACTACGTGTACATCTGCATAGCTGCGTAATATTATAGACGATACGATGTCGATGTCGCGACAACCAGCAGATTACCTGTATACTCGTCGTCGTAGATATTGAAAAAATATACACGGTGGTCATGGATGGCAGTTACGATAATTACGTCAAGTGTAAAATCCTTTTTTTCACTTGGCTCTGTAGTCTGGTACCTTATGCATAGATAAAGCGAGCAAGCGAGCAAGCAAACAACATCTCGAGACCTTCTAGCGATTTGATCGCCTTTCTACACATCTTACCGCATGATGACCTTCTTCACCTTGGCAAGAGATTCCGATACTGTTGCCGCCAGTGGCGTTTTTAATATCTGCAAAAAACTTTCTTTTTCGTTTGTACGTATTTGGATGTTTTTTTTCCCCTTCCTCTCATTCATTTCAATGAGTAGGTACGTAGGTAATAGGTACAGTTCCTGCAACACGTGTTGAATCTTGAAACGGTTATAGAAATTTTTTTCAAGGCTGATCAGGTTTATGATTATATTGTCTCGAAGTTCGAGGGTTTTGTTTCGTTTGAAAGTTGGGCTGAAATAGATCGTCTATTATCGAACTACCGATTATTATCGAATGTCTTGGGTTTATTTTTATACCGTTCGTTGGTTGCATGATTCAGCACTTTTTCAGTCTAAAGTACCCATTATACTTGGTAACCTATGTATAGGTAGGTACACGAAATGTTATGTAATATTTGCAATGAGTTTATTAGGGCCATAGGGTCTGGGTCTTATACGATTTCAAGGACGATGCAGAAAGTATTACGTTTGTACGAGTACGAATATAGAGAGATATGTATTTCTATTTATGCTATTTTTTTTTTTTTTTTCATTTTTTTTACGAGCAGTGCGAACCCTCCATCAACCTTAATTAACGTATTTATTTAAGAAGCAAAAATACCTATTACTTTCATTTTATGTGTTTGCAGTTTTATGGGGCTCTAAATGACCAACGTCGCTACTCTAAAAATATTAATATGTAATATCTGATCAAGTTTATGATGAAGTAGATGAATGATTTATGTTCAGGTGCTCTTTGTAATATTGTTATGATTTGAAATTTATTACGGACCTGTTTCTTTCGCAACAAAGGAAGTGAATTAGACTTATATCGTTGCATTTATGTACAGTATACGTTTCTGGCTTATTTTACTATAACAGTTTTGTTATTTCCATAAAAATTTTATTGAATCCGATTCGTAGATACACTTTTATACTTACCGGGTGTCTATTTGATTTCGGTACCCCGTTGGGAATTTTTCTCATAACATGTAGTTTGGTACTTCTGAATGAAGTGAAAATTGTTCATAAAAATGGTACCAACTTAGATCGTGTATCTGTTTCGAAAATATTCCAAGTATCGGAAAACTTTCGCACGCTAATACCTTTATTTCTTTATTTTTCCCAACCTAAAAATGAGGCTGGTTTAGAAGATAAGGTATTTTTTCATCTCCACTAATTTCAAAAATTACCCTCAACCTATTACAACCCGAGTGTGCTCCTTCTTCCAACAATTCCCCAACCTTTATCGAAGAATCTAACGATCCGAGCTAATTTTCAAGAGCAAATGGCTGGTCCGTGTGCGGGGGGAGGAAAGTGGTGAAGGTTGAACTTCTCCCATGATCGAAAAAATTGAATTTTTATGGAAAATAGGACTCCAAAAAATTGTATAAATAACTCAAATATCTTCAAAAATACAGTTTTCAATGCTTGAAAACATCCTATTTTCTTCAAAATTTTTGCTCTCGCTTCGCTTAGGCGTATGTGTTATTGAGAGCAGTTTGAATTTTAATATTTATAGGAGCTCCAAGTTAGTCTATTAAAATAGTGACTCAACATTAAAACCCCTCCTAATCCAGTGCACGGGCCTTGCCATACCCGAGTGTAGGAGGATTCGTCCAAGGGAAGAGTTTTAGAGCTGAATTCCAATTTTGATTGTTCACAAATTTCAAAATTTTTGTATTGCCCGAAAAAAATATGTATGCCTGAGGACTAAAATTTTGGAAAAAATTGTATTTTTAGTCGTCAATGCAATTTTTTAGGTTAATAGACGAATTTTTCAGGAAAATTCGTATTTTTTTCGTCCATAGAGGCTTTCAGTTCCCACTTGTTTCTGTACTCAATTTCTTTTTTTTTTCGATATTTAAAAAAAATTAAAGTCTGGTCGACATACGTATCTGTTAATCATCGTTTTCTATAGTTTTTTGATATAATTTTTATCCGGATTTTCTGTACGATACCATGATGAATTCCGAGAGGATCCTAGAAGATCATTAAGATCATTTTTGGCGGTGTCAGATGTTTATTTCATTTTTTCCCCGAAGACTAAAATCATCTACTTCGCTGGATATTGATCAAAATCTCTCAACTTTGGTCAGTAGGCTCCATTTGACGACGGATTATGTATATATCAGTCGTGTCCAAATTGGGGGAAAGGATTCTGAGGGACAAAAATCATAAAAATTGTTTCTTTTTAAATCAATCGATAGAGAATCTAAATTTGTATAACACATTCAAAAATTAGCCTCCTAACACTATTTAAAAGAGAAATTTAGGGTTTTACTTTTTTTTTTTACCTTGAAAAACAACAGTTAAAGGCATATCTCGGCTCCAAATTGAGTTAAATTGAGTTGGGAGATTGAAATTTGGCATATATATTAGTGGGGCTCAATATGTGCTTTTTGGAAATTTCTACTTTTCATCCGCCTTGCACCATTCTACAGCCTCAAAAAGTTGGTTTTTGAGGCGATTTTTTTTATTTTTTGAATTTGTTCCTTGTACATTCCTGCAAACTGAGTTACGAGGGATCGAAATTTGGCATGTATATTTAATAGAGGTCCTAGATGTGGCTTTTTGAAATTTCGAATTTCAGCCCTCATTGTATCTCCTTACAGCTCCAAAAAAATGGTTTTTTGTGTGGTTTTTCTTATTTTTTGAGTTTGTTTCATCCATATCTCCTTTCCAAACCGAGTTGAATTAAGTAAGTTGATTGATATTTGATTTATACATTTAGTCAGGTTCAATATATGCTTTTTGGAGGTTTCCACTTTTCATCTTCATTGTACCGCCTTACAGGCTTAAAAATGTGTTTTTTTTGGGTGTTTTTTTGGCTCCGATCTTCGCACATCTCCCATTTAAATTGAGTGGGGAAAAGGTTGAAATTTGACATGTGTATTTAGTAAAGATTCTAGAGGTGTCTTTCAGGAGTTTCAGCTCCAAAAAATGGTATTTTAGACGGGTTTTCTCATGTTTTTAGTTTGTTTCAAGCATATCTCCCTTCCGAATTGAGCTAGGAGGTTGAAATTTAGCATGCTCATTTAGTACAAGTCCTGGATTTACTTTTTGAGAGTTTCAACTTTTTAGCTTCATCAGACCTCCTCGCAGCTCTGAAAAATTTTTTTTTTCGGTGGTTTTATCTGTTTCTTTTTTTTTAGTTTGTATTTGCCCTCCCTCTCCTCCTGCCGAAGAGAGCTGTGGATTTGAAATTTGTCATGTAGCTTGCCTTGTTATAAAAAATAAATATGACGTAGCAGACCTACATTTTTTCCCATAAATTTTGCAATTTTTGTGAAACCGGCGCAAAAACTCCAAACTCCGCGTTTTTTCCAAATCACCATTGCCCGTGAATTATTTTTCTCAAATGACAGAGAAAAACCTGTTAGAATCATTTTGAGCTTCTTTACACTGGTGCTGTGCTGTTTTGGTTTCCAGTGTCACCAATATCATAGGTAAAAATGCATCCGCAGTCTTTATTCAATACCATTTGTACTTGAGTATAATTTTTCTAATGTAGCGGAAATCTAACCGTACTCAAAAATCAATTCATTACCTATTTAACGTATATAGTAAACAAAAACAGCTCCACCGTTTTCCCTCTTCGTTCATATTTTCCGTTAATTACAAAGGGTTACTTTACAAACGATGACCCAGATATACTTCGTTGAATTTCATTAGAAAAATCGAATCATACTTGAGAAATGAGCTTTAATTTTGTGCATTAATAAAATGAAAAATACGTTCAAAATATACTCTTTTAATAAAAGTCAAACATTGAAATTCTAAATTCGAAAATCGATGCTCTTTATTTTTCGACTTTTTGATAGCAGTATACATGTACTTACTAAACCTGGAGGATGGTCCCCTAGTGAGTATTCTGTATGGTTTAAAACATGTCCTTTACAATATGTAGTACAATTGAATGTTCTGCAACTTGGTTTTTATTGCTTTATCGAAACCTTTAAAAATATTGGGGTATTTGTGGAGAATGTAAAATTGAAAATAGCACGAGTATTTTGGCGAATCGATATACTAGTCGATTTTTGTTCTCGTAGTTTACCATTTACTTGCCGTCCTGTATAGGTAGGTATATGCATGTTGTGTATACGAGGAAGAAAATTGTTTTCTATTATTTCCTCAGAGAATCTACTTTGTTTGGATGAAGCGCATAGAGATTGGTGTAAAACAGTTTTATAGACTATTTTCTGTTATAAACGATGTACGTACGTACTATATGGTATATAGTACCTACTCACGTTGATACGAGCTATCAATGAAAATACTCGGGCGTACATTTGATTTCGGTTGAAATTTTCGATATAAATTTTACGAGCATTTCGTAACTCTTTTATCTTCCCACGTACTACGGTATTACAGTCGTGTTAGTTGCTAGTACGTATTACATATTATGTATCGTGAGTACTTTTACTTGGAAACATAAGATATGAAAAAAATTCAGCTTTCGGCTTCGTTTCACGTTCAAGTACTCGCGTTTACAAATACCAACTCACGAGATCGAGAAACGTTTAAAGAATGTATAATTTTTTTTTTTGTTTAATTTATGCCATAATCGCGGATACATTGTTATATAACTTATTGTCCACGTTTACGCCTAATTAACCGTGCTTTGCTTTTTATTAAAGAGTCACTTAACCTTGAGGATGCGCGAACGATTTTTGTTGTGGTAATTTTCTTCGGTGGTACCGGCGATGGCGACGGTGCACTTTGAATCATAGCGACAATGTTTCGGTACTTTTTCTCCAGCATATCTGATTTAATTTCTGGCGGATGCTTACAACTCGTAGCACCTAGCGGAGCAATATCCGTAGAAGCTAATCATTTTTTTTTTTTTTTTTTTTTTTTTTTAAATTGGCCGTCGTGTTCAGTATGCGGCAAAATCCAACGGTTCACTGAACGTACCTGTAGCAGGTACCTATGCCTACCTCTACACCCTACCTATACCTAATAGTACTTGCAACGTTTTTCCACGTTAACGGTTCGGTAGCAAAGTAATACCGATCTGTGATTAGTTGATTATTTTAATTACTTATCGTCGAATAAAAGTGTCATTTTTGTGTGTATATTTTAACGCGAGCGACGCGACGATTGAAGCGTGAGTGGAATTAAAATTTTACGATTAAAAAACATACAACACGAAGCAGTTTCCAATTAAAAGGATTTCCTCTGTTCAGAGGGTAATACAAGTCGAACGACTGAACGATAGAGTATACGATACTGTGCAATTGCTTTCAGCCACCGTATACGGCGTGCTTGAGCGTCGAAAATGGCTTAATTTCGTAACCCTTTCGTTAATGCGTGGGCGTTTTGTATGGAATAAATCGACCTTGGAAAATTGCTATGAGAATTAAGTATAAGACTAGGTACTTATACGTTCGTTAGTTCGTTTTAAAAGCATCGTAGAAATGAGAAAATTGCCTCGATTCGTGTCTGTTGAAGAATTCGACTGGTATATTTCGCCTAGCAAAGTTCGCAGTTGTTTTTCTTTATTTTTCGCTTGTATAGAATTTCCCTAAAGTCGAGCTTTTCCAAGACGTCGATTTTCTTTTGAAACTCTGTATACGCTCTGCAATACGAGTTCATAATTAAGTTTTCTGGGACGAAACTTGGCTCAAGCGTTATATACAATACTTAACGTGGTTGCTCATAGTTTTGTTTCTAGCTACTCGTGTGCCTGTGTACGGCCAGCAAAAGGAAAACAGTATGTAGTAAATTAAATAACGACCAATGTGGTTTAATGCGCAGATTTTATCCGGCTGGCTATGTTGATTCCTCCGCTATGTACAATAATATAGTTGAATTAGGTAAACGAGTATCTATGTAATATTAACTCGGTTCGTTTGGAGTTTTTTTTTCTTTTTTTTTTTCTATTCTAGTGCAGTGAAAAAGAGCTACATTCTTACGTGAATTTTAAATGCGCACGATGTAATTCTGCCAAGGATCGCCGTGGCTTTTAGACTTGGTAAATTTTTAAAGCTACGTAGGCGAAGCTCTCGTGTTGGAAATGAGGTGAAAAACTATCTTCGTTAAGTGACTGTCAGAATCACAGTGAAATCAAAGAGATATTTTATAATAAAGTGGAATTAGAGTGTAATTCAGATTTTAGTACTTAGAGAGGAGATGAAAAAGAAAATAATATACTTTGTCGGTGTGGCAGGTATACTCTTGAGTATATCGTTTTTCACTTATCATCAGAAAAGTTGATGAAAAGTAATATGTTATTACTCGTAGCTTGAAGTTCGACGCGTTGTTAAAATGTTTATTTCGCCTTATCCTAGATTTCTTTTTCGATTGAAAATTTTAATCGAAATAAGCTTTTTAGTGTAGCTAAGCATTTTATATATATATACAGGATCTTTCGCTTCAATACTATTTCCATCGTACCACATGTAGAGCTACTCAAGTTAAACGTGTGTATAATGCTTTGCCTATCCTAATCATTGCAGAGGTCAACATATATTAATCGGAAAGTCTGAGGTCATTTTCCAAAAATTTTCAACTTTTTATCAAAAAATGCTAGAAACGTTCGGTTTGCGCCAAAATGCAACATATTTGGTATTGTATTTCCAGTAAAAAAAATAGAAAGTAGGGGTGATGTAGTTCGTGATATGTCTTGAATGCCAAATATTCATTAAAAAAAATCATCGCAAAGAGATGCCTTTTCAGTCTGATGTCGTGACATATTGCACTCATGAGAATTAAAAAGAAGCATTGTGGGTAGGAAAGGTTCAATGGTGTTAAATAGTCGGAACCCCCAGAAGGCACATCAAGAGCCTCTACAGACGGTACATACTTAATTTCAACTTCCTAGCCCAATTTGGAGGAGAGTTATGCGAGAAGCAAACTCAAAAAATAAGAAAAAACGACCAAAAAATCACTGTTTTAGGACCATGAGGGGGTACAATGGAGCTAAAAAGTCGAAACCCCCAAAAGACACATCTAGGGTCCCAACTAAATGTACATCCCAAATTTCAACTACTTTGCTCAATTCGGTGGGGAGATAGAGGAGGAAAAGCCCTTTTTCAGGGTTAAAAAGTTGGAAGACCCTCATATCTCCTCTCCTAAGTTACTTGAGAGGTTGATTTTTGGATATTTCTTACAACTTTTGATTCTCTATCGATTGGCTTATAAAGGAGCAATTTTTGCGTTTTTGACCCTTCAGCACCCCCTCCTCCAAATTAGGGCATATCTGAATTTTGACCAAAGTTCATCCCCACTCATATATATCTAATCCGTCGCCAAATTCTTTGGCGCAAACTGGACGTCTGTAGCATTTCTTAATAAAATGTTGAAAATTTTTGAAAATGACCTCAGATTCTTAGAAAAAAATTTCAGATCCTTGTATCTTTACTCCTGTCATGATTAGGATCGGGAAGCGAAACACCCTGTATTGAGAAAAATTCATCTGTGTCATTTCAAATTATCCTGCTGTCTTTTTCAAAAGAAATACTAAAACTAAACATTTATGTGGTTTTTATAATTCTTTAAAGGAATAAAATAAAAGATTCGGCTAAAAAAGTATCACGTTTATGGTGATTTGTCAGCCTAATTTTCATAAAATGTTGGGTATGTTCGAATTTATTCTTGTAACATCGATTACAAAGTAAATATTTAAAGTATATAAAAAACCAGATTTAGGACTCCTTGTAAATCTACGTTCCAGAGTCTGTTAGCCTGATAAATGAGGAAAATTTCCCCATCCTCCTTTAATTGGGGGTTGTAAGAGGGTGCAATAGCAAAAACTACATCCAAACATCACATCCAAGAATAAATTTTAGTTTAATAGTTCAGTGAGGAGGAGGGGCAGTGTTCAACGAAGAACCAATTTTTTTCCAGGCCAACGACGTAAAGTCCAATTTCTCCCTTTCTAATTACTCTAAAAGGATATTTTTTGCTCCTCTGCAATATCTTTCCAAATTTTGAACATTGCTGAAATTTGACGCAAGGTAAACTAATTCCCATTTATATAATATTTTCTAATCCATTATCAGTCTAAGCGTACTGGTCGAATTTGAGTGATTTTGGTCGATATCCAGCTCAATGAATGATTTCAACCGTTTTTGGGGGAAAATAAGAAAAATACACAAAAACATCAAACAGGCCCAAAAATGGTCTCATTGGTCTTCTAAGATGCTAAAACGGATTTTGTTGACTCTTTCTTTCCACCTTACACCCTGTATTTGTAATAGAACGATACATGGCAATGGCCTAAGTTTTCTTGAAAATATAATTCAGAAAAAATCAAACCAAAATTGAAAACTTCACTTTTCGCAGGATCGTTGTTTTTATCGCTTTAAAATTGAAATTCAACTTTCAAAAACTAACTTCGACTATAATTATTTCACTTTAGCTACAGATGGAAAAAAAAGTGTACGACTACCCGAATAAAATGAATTTAGAAAATTGAAAATTTGTATAATTTGAAGTGAAACACTGGATCTAGGAATGCAGAAAGAATTACAAGTACATACGTACAAAAAAATAAAAATAAAAAAAAAATACTAAAACAGTAAAATGACATTTTTATGTTCATGTAGCCTACGTCTTCAGCTGCAAAGCGAAATTTGATGTTACACGTTACTTACATAAGAAGCTGTGCTGCCACTGTCGGCCAATAAGTGTAAAAAAATGTAAGAAATGAGAAAAAGCATTAGAGAAACATGTGAGATAAATAGTCCAAGAGTGCATTTTATTTCGCTATGCTCTTTCTTGATTTCTTTCAGAGAAAATACATGTAAAGTAATTGCAATATTCTGGAACAAGACGAAGAGTAACTAAGAAATTGCTCTATAGTTTTCATTAATGTTATATTTTTCGAGTCACTAATAGAGATGTATCATCGCTATTTATACTATGTACTTCGTAATATACATGAGAAAGTATCCACTAAAACAACAGGCGGCGTAGCCTGGAGACCCAGGAGATTCGGATTCCCTTCTGTTGAGATCGGAAAAATTAACAAAGATTACAGGATTTAAAATCAAACCCGTTGAAAACTTTTAATTTTTTCCACAAAACTTGGAGGATTATTTTTTTTATTGCATTAAAATACTTATGTATTTTTGTTCGAAAATTTAGAATTTAATTATCCTCTTGTAATTTTTTTCAAATTATAAGAAAGTTGTTCAATTTATTATAAAAGGAGTGCGATTGGGATTGAGTAGAGAGATTTTATCTATTTCCCTTTTGATTTTACAAAACTTTATGAGATTTTTTATCACGCTGAATTTTATTTTTTTTTTCATTGTAAAAAAATATTGATTTTTCGATTTTTTTTTCTTTCATAAAAACTTTTTTTGAGGGGAGGGAGGGTGTAAAAATTGAAAGTCTTTTTCGAGGGAAAATTTTAGCAAATTGAATTTTAAACGATACAGAAGAGTTTTCTTTTTCCTCGGGTAGATATCAACGAGATTCATTCACCGTGAATATTTACATATAGAGATATTCATTAAAGTAAACCTACGATAAAACTTTCGTGCTGTGCAAGCGAGGCATAAGGAAGAAAAAACTTAAAATCAATTTTGGCGTGAAAAGCTCGCCTTGTTAGTGCCTTTAACAAAAGCTTCATATACGAGAGTATCTTTTCATATATACGTACGGGTATAAGAGCAATTGAAAATATTATTTTGTGGAATTTTCATCTTTAGGAAATGCTACCGACGACAAATTGCGCGACAGCCCATGGGAAATATTTGCATTTTCACGTATTGTTATCTGTTTAGAGAATACACCTTCTCGGCTCGGTTAGCTGTTTTAGCAAACGAATTACTTCCTTTTTGCATACACGAGACTCTACGTACGGGTAGACGTAAATACGTTACGTATACAAAAGGTGCAAACGGCATGGTTCTTTAATGATTACCATAATTTAGGCAAGTTTTCAAGATCGAATTTATATCTCGTAGTTAAAATCTATAGGCATAGGCATGTTACATAGTACCTCTACCTACCCTAGATCTACTGTGCGTATACAAATCAGTTACAGTTAATCGAATGAACTACTGATAGTAAATTTTGTATAATGTTACCTGTAGGTAGGTAGAGGTACCATAGGTACATTACATATATCGCATAAACCACCATGGAAAAAAATAAACCTTTCGTACGGAAGGTCGTCGCGTGAGAGTTATAAAAAGTGATATCATTTGTTGTTCGAATGTGAACTACGAGTATGTATGCGATAATGGTATAGATAGATACTGTTTCGTATAGAATATCAACGCGCACGGTCAACGATAGGGTAACTTACACGTATCGTTTATTAATGTAATATTTGGAAAAAAAAATGATATCTGCGAATAGTGTTTTTTTTTTTTTTGCATGCAAAGGTCGAACGATGTAAATTTTGTTGGATGAAGAGAATGGCGATGTGCGGTATATAAAACGATAAAAATCTTGACACTAACCTCGACATTAATCATAGATGAAAAATTAAGCCGATAAATTAGATAAGTTCACGTTCACCGTAACGAAATGAAAATACGTATAACGTTACGCCCTAATAAACCGATTATTCGAAACGACGATGCGAATGCTGCACACGAAGTAGTGCTGGTGGTTTTTTTCTCTGCGTGAAAATCCTCTCTTTACTCGTTCCTCGGTGCAGATAAAGCGACTTATGATATAACTAGAGAGAAAAAAAAAACACAACCGAAGCATCAGGAGGCCGCAACATAGTCGAAATTTTTTCTACGAAATTTTACTTGCAAGCTCAGCGTAGAATACAAAATGCTAACAAATGTGTAATGAACCAACGAAGTCTCTTGAAAAGAAGAAAAAAACAGAAGTTTATTTTAAAATTCCAGAAACATAGGTAGCGCGTTCAGAACATTTCAAGTGTCTGTGAAATTTAGAGTTTTTGTACGTTAGTGCAAAAATTAACTACATTTTTGAAAGAAATGCTTCAGTTTTGTTTTCAAACCTACCAATTTTTTTCGCAAAATTTACCTCATTATCTGATGTATGAACTAGGATGGGAAGAATTTTGCTTTTTTTGCAAATTTGCCAACGGTGAGGTTACAGTAGCTGTGAAATGACCTTAAAATTATGTGGTAAAAAGTTCAGCTTTCCAACTCAATTTTTTAATTTAAAAACTGACTCAAAGTTAGTTTTTGGATTTATTTTTTTTAATGAAATTATCACCAATATTTATACCTAAAATTATCAATGTTGGGAAATTTTCGCATTTTCCCCCTACTTCAGGAATTTTTAAAAAATGTCACTTTTTTACGTTCTTTCATAATTACAGTATAAATGGTTAAGAAAAAGTGTAAAAAAATTTATTTTCACGGTCCAACATGTATGAAATATCTTCCCAAGGATAGAATTATTTTCAAAATAACAATTTTCAATTTTTAACAAAATTTCAAAACGTAAAAAATTGTTATTTATGAATGCCCCTGAAAAATCGACCATCAGAAGAATTAAAATATGCGTTTCAAGAGGGCATTCCTCAATAAAGATTTTCTTCATAGTTTTTCAGAAAATCGTGAAAAAAACGCCAAAGTGACATTTTTTAATAATCTTTGAGAAAGGGGGAAATGGTAAAAAATTTGTCAACAATGATAATTTTGGGTATAAAGTTCAGCAGTAATTGTCTTTTTAGTAAAAATTTAAAAAAAGATTGTTTTTCGATTTTTTGGGAATTTTTAAAAATTAGCAAACTTTGAATCATTTTTGTAAGTTTGAAAAATTAGTTGCAGAGTTGAAATTTTTAAGAAATCATTTTGAGGTCATTTCGCAACTATTGTGAGCCCAACACTTTTTCAGATTTCCAAAACAGCTAAATTTGAACCACCATAGTATAAACGTAAAAGAAAAGTGAAACAAACTGGTCATATTTTTCCAACATCAGTAATGGTAATGTCCCAAAATTTGGATCCTACAGTTGTGGATCTCGCTTCTCTATTTTCTTTCTCTCGTTTTCTAATCATGTCTGTACTGATTACGTCTATGAGATGCTAAAATTTATTCATTTGATAAAAAGAGAATGATTTTCAATTACGAGTTCCAATTCGGATGTGTTTGAAAATTTGAAACCACTTAAAACTAAGAGGGTTAAATACAATAAAAAATTCGTATCCTAAACTAATCGATAAGGAATTAAAAGTAGTATTTGGGCAGTAGGTACCTACGTTAAAACCAATATTATGGCACTATAAAGAGGAAAAACGAGAAGTTTATCACTTTTTTGGCTTCGAAAAACCCTATATACCTTATCCGTTTCGCAAGTAATTCTGTCGAAAGAAATTCTGAGGTCAACGTTTGGTATGCAAAATTCATGATATATATTTGAACAGCTTCGAAAAAAAAAGGTATAGATACCTTTCTCCATTCTCATTAGAAAAGGAGGTTCGTGTAATGCCATTAAAAGCAATTCATACCTTCAGAATAAAACACGATGTTTATAGTGTCAGACCCTCTTTCTGAAAGAGTGTGATTTTCGTGTATATAGGGTTTGCCTCAGATGTATTGAACAAAGTTTTGGGAATGGAGGTTGATCTTGAAAAGCAATAGTTGAAACTCCCAAATGCCATATTTATAACATCTGCTAAATATAAGTATATGTCAAATTTCAGCGCTCTAACTCTGTGGAGGAGAAAATTAGGCGACGAACCGACCTGAAAAATATGAAACCACTAAAAAATCTAATTTTTCAGAGCTGTTATGCGGTACTTTGAGACTGAGAATTCGATATCCCCAGAAAGAATGTCTAAAACTTTTGCTAAATTTTCTCATCAAAGTTCGAACTTTTAGCTTGGACGAAGAACTGCCTTTTACCCTTTTGTAATGTTTGCATCCCTTTTACAAATTTTGAATACAACTTAATTTCGACTCGAGATCACACCCACTCTAATATATACAAAGCCTATGCCTACTAGCCAAATATGAGCAATTTTGTTCGCCATCGAACCGAATGAACGATTTTAATCCAAGCGGGAAGTGTAGTGCATGAATAAAATCAACACCTGATATGCTCAAAAATGGTCTCGTTGGTCTTGTAAGGCCCCAAAAATGGGGTTTGTTGATACTCCCACTCTCGTTTGTTATAAGGTGATAAACCATAAGTAAATAGTTTGGGTTTCTTTGACAATTTAGCTATGTAAAAACATTTGAGGAAACTTTAGGCTAGAAGCAGACGTAGCTTACCTCAGGTGTCTTTCTATTTTTAACTCGACCACTCTATATGGGTATTCCCTTTTGAGAACTTGAAAACTAATTAGGACAAAAAGAAGAAAATCGTTTGTTCGCCATCAAAGAGAATTAAATTTTCTAACCGTGCTTTCATTAATTATAATTATCTAGGTAAATGTAATGAAAATAGCACGATTCGGACATGCGAATAGGCATACACGCTTTGCTGTTCTTTGGTCGTATCAAATAGGTTTGATATTTAAGGTTTTTAAATTTACGTTTAAAATCAGTAATGGTTTTTATTTAGGTAGAATAAAAGAAGGTAGGTGATAAGAAGAGGTGAATCAGCGCCTTGGCTAGGATTTCCAATTATTAAGTGGATGCTGGTTCCTACGGTCTGATAAATCGCTGGTAAAAATTTTAGCCCGCTACCTCACCCCTACCCACTCCCCCCCCCATCATTCTAAATGCGTTCGAAATACGAGTTTAGCTTATGAATTTTTACGTTTTATCATATCAACGGTCATTCGTGGAAATTTTTTCAAAGTTTTTTGATCATTTTTTCATTACGAAACACGCGTTTCTAAATTTCAAACCAAATATGCACATGATGTTTCAAACCTGGAACAATGAAAAATATACGTATATTTTGTAATAGACTCAAATCTATAACATTTTTTATTTTAGAATTTTTTTGGCGGTGGAAGACCTATAAAAATGCAAAAAATTATCTTTTTTATTCGTTCTGCCAACTTGAAATATTCATTTCCACACGAATATTTTCGTCACTTATAATACATTCTATTGGAATTATTTAGGTATGATTGTCATCATTTTTACTCAAATTTATTCATTTTTATGGGTTTTGGTAATTTTTTGAAAACATTGATGGACGATGATACAGTTCAAAACATTCGCACAAGAAAACTAACCTTAAATTCGTACTCAGCGAGTCAAATTACCTACATTTTGACACTTGATACATTAATTTTTCGTAAATTTTTAATTTTCGATTTATTTGTTCAATTTTTTTTGGAAAAATCATACCTTACTGGTAGGTTATCGCACATTATGACAAAAATTATTTTCTGAAAGTTTGTGTAAAATGAACGCAAACAGTGAGCAGATGAATGTAATTTAATTCGCTAAACACGAATTTAAGGTTAGTTCTCCTGTGCGAGTGCTTTGAACGCTGTAATCGTCCAACGATGTTTTCAAAAGAATAAATAATTAAAAACCATCAAAATGAATAAATTTGAGTAAAAAAGGCCACAATCGAATGTAAATAAACCCAATAGAACATATTTTAAGGGATAAAAATATTCGAGTGAAAATAACCTTACTAAGCTGGTAAAATGCATTTTTGAAGGCCTTTCATCATCAAAAGAAAAAATCTGAAAAAATACATATTGTAGATATGGGCCGCCTACATAATGTATTTTTTTCGTTGTTCCAGGTCTGAAACAACTCACAGATGTTTGGTTTTTAAATTTAGAAATGCGTGTTTCGTAATGAAAATATGATTGAAAAAATTTCTAGGGATGACCGTTGATATGGTCCGTCATCCCTGCAAGTTTGAAAAAATTCGGTTGAGAATTGTAGAATATGAAAATTTATAAGCTAAACTCGTATTTCGAACACATTTAGGGCGATATCGGGGGATAGGATTGAGGTAGAGGGTCAAAATTTTTACCAACTAGTTTTCAAAGCTTAGGGACCAACTTCCACTTGATAGTTTGAAAATCCCAACCAAGGGCCGATTCACCCTTCTTTATACCAGACTATGCTCTTTGTGTTTTGAAGAAGGTATATTTCTCAGAACTTATCAAGTATTTGTGATCAAAGAGTTGGGACTTTTATTCATTTTATTACTCAGAAAATTTCGGTTAAAAGCAATCCTGGAAACAAAACGGTACTGTACCAAGTCGCCAACAGTCTTGAATCAGTTGGCGTAAATTTATTATTTTTGGGTGTGTGTGTGTGTGTGTACGTTCGTTGTGTGGTAAGAGTACAAAGCGAATGCGAGTCGAAATAATAAATTGGCTTAACGTAGAGTTCAATGAGGTTAAAAATATTAAAAAGAAATCCACACAGAGTAATGTCATTATAAACTCATTGCTATCGATTTGGTAATTGCAACGCTGACAATGAGACGACAAGATGTTACAACATCATTACACGTACGTGTACCTACCTAGTACCTAGCTATAAGTAGAAGGTAATTTTATATGGATTATCGTCGCGGTATGTACATACGATTAGTACACTTGCACTTGCATTGTATTATGTGTACATGTAGATGTACCTAACCTACCTACCTACCTTAACCATATATTTGCATTATTCGAAGCAGCTCGTCGCGTTGTGCCAACTAAGGTAATTATGGTTTAAATGCAACTTAATTGCAAGATTGGCGTACCTTGACTTATGTATACCCTAAATATACATTCTTTCGAGATGTATAAACGCGACGACTGAGTATATCTAATAAATATATTAAACGTAGTACGAATTATGCGGATGAGTATTATTATCGTTAATTGCCGCGTATCGAATGCGACTAAACCGTAACAATGTAAACATCACAAATAAGTTGTTTCAAATGGAAAATTACGTGTATATATAACGGATATTTATCCCTACGTATTATTTACATATATAGGTAAAGTTGTTAAAATAGATGTAAAAAAATGGGAGAAACAGAGGAGCTCGAGATTAAATATAGGGCACGTCGAATGACTGTACGGAGAGTAATCACTTTCTAAATTAAAATTTCGTTTATAATAATACGCTGTCAGAAAATTATCTTTGCTAAATGTTCCCATTGCATGCGAGAATGCAGACCATAGCGAATAATTAAAGGTTAATTTTCATTTCCTACTATAGTTTTAAGTAAGTACATACTCGTAGGCACACTACAGTATACTATCTGCGAGTAAGTAGGATCGATTTTTTTTTTTTTTTTTTTTAAAGCAGATGGAAAATTTTGTCAAAATGTGTGAGATGCGGTTTGTGGCTAATAAAATTATAGCTGCGGTTTTTACGAGTACATTAAAGATGAGCGGCGGTGGCGAGAAGAGGGGGGGTCGACAAGGCCTTGTTGAGAAACTTTGATGCACGGTTGAGTATTTTTTTTTTTGTGTTCCTTTTGAAGATGCGGGTAGTGGGTACCGTAAGGTTATAACGGCGGTAACGGTGATTTACCAGTAATTACGATGGTACCATGCCGGTTTCCCTCCTAAAAGGTTTTTCGGTTAAATTGTATGCGGAAAATTTGGAAAACTGGGAACGACGAATATTTCTGTAACTAATTTTTAGTATCTCGAGAATTTCCTGAACGGTTATCTCTGATAATTATACCTACCTACCGTGCTTAATTACTTCGGTATAAATTTTAAATTGTTGGTAGTCTGTAATACTCGGGATATGTTGTAGAGTGCGATTTTATGGGGTTTTTAAAGTCGTAACTTGGATACGTAATTTTTTTTCTGCTAGCTTGATATAGTATAGAATACGAATTGAAGATGACCTGCTGTTCTGGTCTTTGTAATTATGAATTATTGTACGTTATGTGAAATTAAAGGGTCTCGTGGCAGAGAGGCATTATTCGAAGCATCAATTAGAGTTTTAAAATATACTTATTTTACCACGCGCTTCGTTTCGCGTGTGTTTTATTTTTATTTTTTCTTTCGTTCGTACGCGATTGATTCGGTTTTAATGAATAAAAACGTGATGCTTTGTATCGCAATCGAATCCGTCTCGTGAGTAAGTTTTCGCGTATTCGAGGTGTTCATTTTCGCAGACGTGAATACGATAATGATATAGTCGTAATTTATATGGTGTTAAGGTATCGAAAATCTTGTTTGTCGATCGTTTGGCTGATTATCGTCAAATTTATGATTTTAATTCGGTTGACAATAAAAGAAATATTCGTGAATTTCCTTTCCTTTCCTTTCCTTAAAAAAAAAAAAAAAACATGAAAGAATTGTGTTTGAATCATCCGACAAATAATAATTTATCATCGGTAATTAGCAAGATGGTATTTTAAAATTGGGAATAAATTTAAAAGTGAAAATGTGAAGGAATGTGATGGATTTCGTAAACAAAACGATTTCTATTTATGTAACGAAGAGGGAAGATGTAGGGCAGTAGGGTGTGCAATAAATAAAAGCAAAATCAGTATTCTCTATTGAAAGTGGTAAAATGGCCTTGTCCTTGGATATTGGAGTAAGCCATGAACTATGGTTGAATGATCATAAAAAATCTCACCCCACCTCTCTCAGTCATAATACGAAAATATGTGCTTTTTAATGGAAAAATCTTACTTAAACGTATGTTCGTAGGAAAATTTTGAAATTTATGCCAGTGCAGTGAAGGCGTGAGGATTAAGATGGGGCAAATGTGTTTTTAATTTTTTTGAAAATCTGAAAGCAGATGGCTCGTAAAAGTTAAAAAAAAAGATCTAAAAACGATGTGATTAAAAATTTTAGTCTTATCAACTTGGATTTTACAATTTTAAAACTAAATCATAAAACATTTTCAAAAAATCTTAAAAAATAATTTTTTTGAAAAATTCTTTTCGAAAATGGTGGATTTGTTTTAGAAGCAGATTTTGACTGCTCCTGCCCCAAAAGGTCAACCATGGTGAGAGAAACTTCTCGGCAAAAATTTTGGATCTCTGCTTCGTGTAACAATGTAGTCTATTTATTGGTATTACAATATTTTACTATTTTTGTATTTTGCATAGTGCGTACTCGTATATAGTTGCCATTGATGGATTTTAAGTGCAGCAGGGGAGAGGTGGGTGTTGGGGAGTTGAGGGCCCATTGTTACGATTTTCTGTCGACCTCAGATTGAAGTAGTTTTATAAAATTCATCATAGGTATTTATACTTTCGTTAAAAGAGTGACAGCTCAAAGTGGTGGTCTTATTCAAAAACAATCAAATTTTTCTTGGTTCAGTCCCCTCGGGGAAGCAAAACTGATTTCGAGCATTCTCCAAATCGATCCGAAAGCAACTGAGTACTTCAGTTCGAGTGAAATCAAATTTTTTTCGGCCCTCCTACCGAAAACATTGGCCCGTGAACATCGTATATTTGCCACGAGAGAACCGTGGAAAATGTGTCGAGTTTTTATGGACTCAACACGGCGGTTGGTCAGCTTTTATTTTTTTTTTTTTGACAATGTTTCACTGCTCCAAACTTTTTGAAATTTTTATGGTATATTTGGGGATAAACAACGCGTTTTTTGAAAAAAAAATTTCCATTGTATCATTGACATTTCATTACAAAATGGCCGATCAAAATTTTTAAAACTCTAATTCGGCGAAAAATTGCTCGAAAATGTTGAAAAAAATTTTTTGAAGTTCCTCTCAGCCCTCTAAAATGTCTATAAAAAAAGCAAAATTTCTGTCTACATTTGGCGGAAAACGAAAAAATTGAGAAGAAAAAACACATTTTGGCCCCTCTCCCTGAAAATACTTGCGGCAGAGGTCTAAAATTTTTGTCAAAAAATTTTTCATCATGGCTAACCTTTTTGGGACAGGAGCGGTCGAAATCTGTTTCCAAGGCAGATTCAGCTTCCTTAACTGGCTTGCCCTTTATATCCAAAATAACCATTGGCTGAAAGGTTTCATCATTGCTTCTTTTTTCTGTTTTTTTTTAAAAATGTCACTTTTTACGTTTTTCACGATTTTCAAACTATGAAGGAATTTCTTTTTAAAAACGCTTTCATGAAATGAATGCAGGATAACTGGATTAGATGATCAAGTACAACATTTCAATCGTACCTTTATTTAATGATGGTTAAAGAACTGAGATTTTTGGAATGAATTCGGGTCAAAATTCAGCCGTGTCCAAATTTAGGGGTACTGAGAAACTAAAATTGAAAAAATTGTTCTTTTTTGAACCAATCGATAGACGTCACAAAATTGTATAACATATCCAAACAGTAGCCTGTTAGGTCAATTAAAAAGGAAGATATGAGGATTTCCCCATTTTTGACCCTGAAAAAAGGCCATTCCTTGCCTAATTCCCCTCTAAATTCAACTAGGAAGTCAGAATTTGATATGTGCACTTGCTAGGGTCCATTAGTCCATTAATGTGCATTTTAGGGGTTTAGATTTTTCAAACCTAGATGTGCTTTTTGAGGGTTTCGACTTTTCAGCCTCATTGAACCTTTCACACCCTTATCACTCACTGATCAGAAAAAACTTCTTCGCTTCGATTTACATAATTTTAATATTTCTCAAAACTTGGGCTATTTTAGTTGATAGAATGTATACAAACGATTTTTATATTTTCTCGCGAAGTCATTGTAAGTACACGAATGTTTAGTCTATGTTCAGTGGCCTCGAAATTTTTATAATATTGAAAAACTGCAAGAATAATGTTTAACAATATTTTCTTACAAATTGTCAACTACACATATTTTTCATGTGATCTAATTCAAGTATAAAAATTTCACCGAATTCACGATGTATTGAAATTTTCGATAATTTTTATAAAGATTTAGAAAGAATTCGGCCATTTAAAACCCATACAGTGCAACTTTTTCCATAAGAAGAAGATTATTATGTAAAATTTTTTTTTCATTTTGTATTTTGAAGATTGTTGGAATTAATGCAGACTACACAGTAGATGGTTCGTCCTCTGCTCAACTTTTATCTGCTCTAAACTCGCTAAAAAAAATTTTATTAAAATTTATTACACCGCAACTTATTCGTTTACATTACGAGTTTCTTTATTTCCGAAGTGATAAAAATTCAAATAAAAATTATATCCATAAAATTTAAGTTGTAGTAATATTTTTTGCTCGGAAAAATAAAGAAAATATAGGCCATGAAAAATTTTTCTACCTTGGTTGATTTAATGCGCGATAAATAATTTGATTTCGTCTTCGCTCGTGGGTACGTAAGCGGACCATGACTTCATATTTTTCTTCGTAATAAAGCTCTTTCTGGGTTAATTTTTGTAGCATGTATATTCTGACCATCTATAGCTTTTTTACGTAAATAAGTATTATTTGAAGAACTGAAGAGAAAAAAAAAAACTGCTCGCTTGTACGTATAAAAAATTAATGTTGATTTTGGATCATTCGTTTGTTTACATCATCATTCAATTTTGAAGAATAGGTACATTTTTTTTTTAGTCAACGAGCCTCCAACGCATTCTAATTTTTTTGATGGCTTCGAAATGATGAATTATTTAATTAAAAACAAATTCCTATGTCAACTGTTCTTTTTTTTTTCACATTTTAATATGAAAAAAATACCATCTCTGCTGGCCAATTAATTTCACAAGTAATACGTGTCATCTAAATTCATCGTCGTTTCTGCTTGTTCGCGAAAGATTGACACAAAATGTGCGATAAAATGTTATATAAAAAATTAAATACTCGCGTATGTAAGTACAACTGTGCTGTAGAGACGTAAGCAACCGCAAAAACGTCATAAAAGTTACAAAATGACTGAAAAGTAAAAAAAAAAAAAAAAGGGTACCGTCGCATCGTATCGTACAATTCTTGCAGTTTTATTAACGCGTGCTTGGCACTCGTATCACGAACTTATGATTTTTTAGTGATTTAATGAGTCAGCGTAATGATAGCACGTGGTCGACTGTATACGTTGTTGTGTATATTTTTATATCGAAGTGCGAAAAAATCACGCATTGTTAATAGTTTTTATTTTTACTTTCTAAACATGTGTTGTATGGGTATGGAGCAAGTACGTACAAGTCGTATCTATCCTACATAGTGTAATATGAAAATTCGAAGCGTGTTTGTTTTTTTTTTTTTTTTTTACAATCTCAAACTAAGCGTAAGTGTGTGGAAAAAGCAACATTGCTGCATAGCTAGGTATAGAGTAGGTACAAGCTACGATTGTGAAAGTTTTTTTACAAATGAGAATTTCATTGTTCATCCGACGTACAACAGCGTAATACCGATGTTATTGGGTACCTAGATTTTGGTAGTCTATCGTGTTTTTTCTTGCATCTTGTTGTTGGCCACGTGATTGTGTAAAATCCACATGAATGTGGCGATCTTTATCGGACACGATGTTCAGATTCGGAGATTCAATTAAACGATTCGCGTCGATGTAATTGAGCCGTCCTTCGACTCGAGAACATATTGTTTGAGGAGTTAATTTTACATTGTAGGTAGTCCAATGTAAGTGGGGGGCGGGGGGGGGGGTTCGGTCGACGCGAGCCTGTTTGTGTAATAGCAATTTGATTATGTATGTTATTAGGTAACGAAACTGAGACGGTGAAAGATAAACACGCTACGTCTACGTCGCGTAGAATTACGATAAAGTTCAAAACGATTTGGATAAGTAGAAATTACCTATATGGGAAAAAATCTATACGCTGACTTCCTCGTTACTTGGCGCTAGCGCGATATACTCGGCTTTAATTTCCGGTGTAAGGTGTATCCCTCAAATGTCGCTCGAGTAGGTGTAGCTGGTTGGTACTATCATTGACATTGAGATAGCACATTATTTTCGCAATACCGCTACGCGTTCAATGTAGGCAGGTCTAGCTATCTGCACCGTGCAGTTGCCATTTCATAAGCCAACCACGAAGCGCTAACTCATTCATTTCCTTAAATTTGAAACGCTATTGTCGACGTCATTGTAGCAGCGCGAGCTTGGCTAAGCTATAAAAATGATACTACCGCGTGTGTTGTAATAATGATGGCGTGCGACGTTGACGAATACCTTGATGGGTTCAGTTTCACCTGGTTTAAGTGTACGTTACCGAAGGGGCTGGTGTGGCGTTGACGAAGAAATCAACCATTTTTCACGATGAAAAATCGTCTAAATTTTAGATTATTCAGGTACCCTGCAGTGAATATCTTGCATGTTGAAAAAATTTGTAAAGTTTTCCGTTGTATGGCAGGAGTGTGAAAAGTGTACGGTATTTGACTTATTGTTATACTTATGTTTTTGGAATCGTTTCTAGATAAATAGGAGAGTATTATTTGGATTATAGTAAAGCTTGTAAATTTACCAGACACTTGAGTACTTCGTCTTTTTTTTTTTTTAACGCCATGTTCTGCAACGGAGGCCAGAGGCGTATTGAAGGAATAGTTGTTT